>JBBPBX010045929.1:0-12045 GCA_038048925.1 Garcialebias charrua | reverse complement strand
AACAGTGGATGAAGACTTGGCTATTATTTTTACACCGGATGCCCTTCCTGACACAACCACAGACCACTGAGCTACCACAGCCCTCTGTGTGGAGCAGAGAGCTGCCATCTGGGCACCTGGGGGAGCAGATGGTGTGGGTAAAGCGCTTTGCTCAAGTGCCCAGAGTGGGGCAAATGAGGGTGGAGGCAGGTGTGGGTGTTTTACCTTTCCCTCCCACATTTTGATGTTGTTAGTCTGGGGAGTTGAACTAGTGACCTTCTGTTCACAGGCCCACCTTCTCCAACCGATCTGCACCACCGCTCCCCTCTTATAATATTATAATAAATAATAATATATTATATTATATAACCCTGATGCATGCTCAATAATCCAGGTAGAAAAATCCAAAAAAGCTAAGTCTGGTCCTCTGGACATTCAAAAAACAAAACAAAACAAAGCAAAAAAAAATTGTAGAAACGTTTCGTCTTTCGTCCGAAAGACTTCCTCAGTCTGAGGTGCTGGTTCAGCTCAGTCTTATAAATAGCACCCTCTCACAGTGGATCAACCAGTTGGCTGATGACAGCCGAAACCAGCTGCTCACATGATCAAGGAGGACCATCAGCCTAACAATGGATCGTTAGCACCCTGATGGTTGTTTGCTATTCACAGAGGGCTGAGTGATACCAGCAATCACAGCATTGTAGGAGGGGGACAGTTGAACCCGGAGGCCTCCACCCCTGTTTAATGATGGGCGGTTTCTTTTCACAAAGATGGCCTCCTTTACTCCTCTCTCAAACCATCGTTCCTCTCTATCAAGGATGTGAACATCTTCATCCCTGAAAGAGTGACCGCTGGCCTGGAGATGAGTGTAGACTGCAGAGTCCTGACCTGATGATGTTGATCTTCTGTGCTGGGCCATCCTTTTGGCCAGTGGCTGTTTAGTTTCCCCGATATAAGACTGATCACAGCCCTCCTGACACTGAACAGCATACACAATGTTACTCTGTTTTTGCCGGGGGACTGGATCTTTGGGATGAACCAGTTTTTGCCGTAATGTATTTTGGGGTTTAAAAGCCACTGGGACGTTGTGTTTAGAAAATAAACGTCTCAATGTCTCTGAAACCCCTGCAACATATGGAATGGCCACTGGTCTGGGTCTGGGTTCCTTCTTTTCACCTGATGGTTGGCTGGAGTCCTGTTTGGGTTTCTTCTCTGCTTTCAGGAAGGCCCAGTTAGGATATTGAAGGAGATATTTCGACGGTGTTCGAAATGACCAGGCTCTCATGTAAAAAAGATCAAGATTTATTTGGATCAACACAGGTTACAGGTTAACAGAGTTACAGCAAACAATCATTTGTGCACAAATTACTGTGAGCCATATTGAGCACTGACCTGTCCGACGCGCTGTTCTCAAAAAGTGCTCAAGATGTCTGTCTCTTCTCGGCAGTATAAAGTGCAGCTTTGGGCTTTTCTCGTTTCTCATTGGCTTAGGGCCTGATAAGGAGCCTTGGAGCTCCCTTGTTTATCTGTTTTATGGCCTTGGAGATTTTATGGCTGGAACAGAGGTCTACTCTGAAAACGCTCCTTTGTTCTGCATGTTTAAAATTGTCAGATCCATGTGTTTCGTGTATTCTCTTTAATGTAAATTCATGTAGTTAATGTCCAGTTACACTAATTGATGACCAAGTGTGTGTGTTTGTTTTATAAGTGCTCAGCCTTAGTTTAAGTAAAGCCTGTGTCGGCCAAAGCAAACACAAAGTGCCTTTCTGCTGCCAAGAGCTGTTAACCCTCTCTTTGCTGGATCTAAACGCGTGCATTATAATGTTGTTTAATTGCATAAACATTTGTAAAACCATTGTAAATACCTTGATTATAGAGCGCTTGTTATTAGTTTCAAGTAAGATTAACATATAGAACATCTAAATGCGTGTATATTCCTTCAATATCCACATTTCTCTAGAGCCTGTTTTGTGTGTGATTTCTCCTTCTGTCTGGCTGCTGAGTTAGTGGGGACGCTGTCTGCTCTGTGATACAGAGTCCTGATGACTCCTAACTTGTGCTCCAGAGGGTGATGGGAGTCAAACTGTAAATACTGGTCTGTGTGGGTGGGTTTGCGGTACACCTCAGTTTGCAAATTTCCTCTATCAGAAACTGAGACCTCACAGTCCAAGAAAGCCAACCTGCCATTTCTTACATCTTCTCGTGTGAACTTGATATATTTATCCACAGAGTTGATGTGATCAGTGAAATGTTGGACTTCCTGAGATTTAATTTTAACCCAGGTGTCGTCAACATACCTGAACCAATGACTTGGTGGTCTCCCTGAAAAGGACGTCAAGGCTCTCTTTTCTACCTCCTCCATGTACAGGTTGGCAACAATAGGAGAAACTGGAGACCCCATAGCACACCCATGTTTCTGCCTATAATATTGCTCCCCATATGTGAAGTAGGTTGACTGCAGGCACAGTTTCAAGAGTTGACACAGTTGCTCTGTGGAAAGCGTGGTCTGCTGTTCAGAGTGGTGTCTGATTTTAACCTTAAACAGACCACCTCTACTGCTTCATCAACAGGAATGCACGTAAAGAGTGATGTAACATCAAAAGAGACCATTGTTTCATCAGTCTCCATGATGACATCCCTCACCTTATCCACAAAGTCCATGGTGTTCTGTATGTGGTGTTCTGAGCTGCCAACTAAAGGGATGAGTACAGATGCCAGATATTTGGAAACATTGTAAGTGACCGAGTTAATCATGCTAACAATTGGTCTTAAAGGTACACCTTGTTTGTGGATTTTGGGTAAACCATACAGACTTGGCGTGGCCTCCCCTGGGTACAGTCTGTGGTACAGAATATTGTCAATAGCCTTGTCCTGCTTCAAAATTTTCAGGCAATCTATCAACTTCTTCTTGTAACCACTTCCTGGATCTCTTTTCAGCGGTTCATAAGTGGTTAAGTCACTAAGGAGTGACATAACTTTCTCATGATAGTCTTTCTGGTTCAAAATCACTGTGCACCTTCCTTTGTCTGCTGGGAGAATTATGATATTTTTGTCCTTGCTAAGCATGGTGAGTGCATCTCTCTCTTCTCTACTGTGGTGGTTCAGCATTACTGAGACATGCTGAAACTTTGACTCTGAGTTGTTCTGCTTCAAACTCTTTAATTTTGTTGTTACGGATGGCTGACTCAATGGCTGTGATCATCTCCACCAGTGGAATTCTACTTGGTGCCACTGCAATGTTTAGCCCCCTGGCAAGAATCTCTGTCTCCGGCTGGGTGAGCTGTCTGTCAGATAAATTCTTCACCCACTTTTCTGTCTCCCTGGCATTTAACTGTGTATCGGAGTTTTGTCTTACACTGAATGTGTTGTTTTTAGAATTGTGATGGTGTTGACGAGTTATCAGTAAGTTAAATTTGTTTTGTTGTCGAGTCTTGGACTTGACATGCTGTGCTAAGCGTACCTGATCTGTACAGTCCATCACTTGCTGAAGTGTGGTCTGATTGATTGATTCTTTGTGAAAAGAAACCACCCATCATTAAACAGGGATGGAGGCCTCCGGGTTCAACTGTCCCCCTCCTACAATGATGTGATTGTTGGTATCACTCAGTCCTCTGTGAATAGCAAACAACCATCAGGGTGCTAACGATCCATTGTTAGGCTGACGGTCCTCCTTGATCATGTGAGCAACTGGTTTCGGCTTGGGTAACACTGTGAGAGGGTGCTATTTCTGAGCTGAACCCAGCACCTCAGACTGAGGAAGTCTTTCGGACGAAAGACGAAACGTTTCTACAATTTTTTTTGCTTTGTTTTGTTTTGTTTGAATGTCCAGAGGACCAGACTTAGATTTTTTGGATTTTTCTACCTGGATAATTGAGCATGCATCAGGGTATTTTGAACCAATTTTGCCAGGATTGCCTCAAACTTGTTAGAGAGTTTGAGAAAACAGCTAGGAAGAGGGCGGACTACAGGAACCACTTGCGATTCAACCTTAGATGCAGACAAAGTGGCATTATTCCCAAGAGCCTGGAACTGAAATCATCGGTCAGCGGGCACCGGGCAAGCAAGATCCTTCAGAAGGCACAGACGCAGCTGCTGAATGAATGGGTAAGACAGACCAATTTTACCATTGAGCCTTGAAGGCCAAAGAAGAGCAAATTAAACAAAAACTAACAATGTGCCTAGATCAGACCACACTTCAGCCAGTGATGGACTGCACAGATCAGGCACGCTTAGCATAGCATGTCAAGTCCAAGACTCGACAACAAAACAAATTTAACTTACTGATAACTCGTCAACACCATCACAATTCTAATTAAAGCTGCAAGCAGCATTGAGGCCCTCGAAGCTTAGCGCCTGAAGGAAAATACACACGTTTAGAAGTTCTATATGTTAATCTCATTTGAATCGAATACGCTACTGTATATGATTAATACACAAGTGCTTTATAATCAAGGTATTCACAACTGTTTTACATATGTTTATGCAATTAGACAACATTATAAGACATACTTTTAGATCTAACGAACAGGATGTTCAGATGCAGATAACATGCTAAGCGGGCAGTTGCCCTTTGTGCTTCTCTTGGCCTTCTGAGGAGATCGGAACACACAGACACACAAACACAGGAATCATACTACTAAAATAAGTAGTACTTATGAACCACACACTTGGACATTAATTTACATTAATATTACACACAGGACACATCTAATGGTACATTTCTAAAACTCTCTTACTGAGCAGATAAGCAGAACAAAGAACACAGTTTCGAGAGACTTCTCACCACAGCTATAAATCTACAAGGTCATAGAACTGACAAGCAGAAAGGCTCCAGGACGCCTTATCAGTGCTCTGAGCCAATCAGAGACCAGAGAAGCTCAAACGGCAGCTTCATACTCCAAAACATCTCAGATATCTTCAGCACTTTTTGAAGAACCTCGCCGAGGACAGGTCTGTCAAAATGCTCACAATTCTCTGTGCACAAAGAATTGCTTATTCATGCTGTAACTCTGTTAACCTGTAAACCTGTGTTTCTGTCAATAAATCTTCATCATTTTCCTAAGAGAGACTGGTCATTCGAACACCTAAAGAGAAATCCCTTCAACATGGTGACCCCGACCGTCTGGCCTTGTCTCTTTCTCTGATTTGGAGGGTGCGACGATGACTTTCTTCAGATGTTTTGCAGTGGAGCTCTGTGACATGACTACATGAGGTGAGTCGACCGTGTATTAAACAGAAACGACTATTTGGCCACAGTCCCAAATTAAACTGCAAACAGAGGAAGTTCAGTCTCGTGATGTATTTTGGTTCTTAGAGTTAAAGTTAAATATACGTATTTGGCTTGTTCTGACGACACAGGTTTCAGTTTGAACAGACGCTTGTGTGTGTGTGTGTGCGAGACGGTCCCGGCAGCTCGGTGTCGGGCCGAGGCGCGTGCTCGTGAAGGGGGGGGGGCGCGTGCTCGTGGTTTTTCCTTCGTGTGTGTCGTTGTGTGTGTGTGGTTCGGGTTTCATTTAATCACGAGGTGCTCGAACATTGAGGCTTTGATTACTTACTTTTGGGGGATAAACGTTTTCTATTCGGGCCGTGGGAGCAGGTTGTGGCCGCTTGTTTGCGTGGGGCGGATCCGTTCGTCCGCGTGACTAGTGGGAGTCAAGGAGACCTGTTTCACTGTCTTGTTTAGAAAAGTGGTTCCGGAGCGTTCAATCCTTTGAGTAGCTGGAAGAGGTCGTTCAACTTGTTTCATGCCCGCACATGAGTAGAAAAAACGACTGCCGCTTGTTTCAAAGATCGGACGTGGCCGAGGTCTGGCGGCGTGGGGGGGTCGCCGGAAGTTCACGCTGAGGTGAAAACTACAGCTCCCAGTGTGCCTTGCGCTGAACTTGCGGATCGGTGCAGTGGAATCACACTGCGGGCGGTGACCGAATGAGGTCTGTAGTAAAGAAAAAAAGAGATGAAGCAACCGCAGAGGGTTGCATACGGAAGCGTATTGCTGCCGCTTGAAAGCAACCGCAGAGGGTTGAATACGGAAGCGTATTGCTGCCGCTTGAAAGCAACCGCAGAGGGTTGAATACGGAAGCGTATTGCTGCCGCTTGAAGGCAACCGCAGAGGGTTGTATACGGAAGCGTATTGTTGCCACTTGAAAGCAACCGTAGAGGGTTGTGTACGGAAGCGTATTGCTGACACTTGGGCCTGTGTTTAATTTGTTTTATAATACTTTGCGTCGCATTTCTTTAAATTTTTTAATGTGAATCATTATTTTGGGGGGAAGGGATCCCAATTATTTGTCCTCGTTTCTTTTGTCTGTTCGTGTCAATTAATGTCAAAGGGGGGTGTCTTTGTATATATATGTCCATTTTCGGTGTTTTTGATTGTCATTAATTGTTTGTGTCGACTCAGAGAGAGTGAAGTGAGTGTGAAGTGAAGTTTTCTTTTTTCTTCAAGTGGTGAATGGTGCTGCCATAATTTTGTCCGCCAGAGGGAGCTGTTGATCAACATAGAAATAAGCCTGAACACAGAGGTTTTCACCTCAGAATTGTTTCAGACTTTTTACTGTGTTTTTACAAGAGATCTCAAGTGCATGTGAGAACGGATGGGGAATAAACATTTTGGGTGAATGAGGTTGCGTGAAGGCGATCATGGCGCACATGCAAGGTAAACGAATGCAGGAACAAGGAGACATTTTTGAGCTATTGCTTAGGATCCGAGCAAATATCAGACTTTTACCAACGATAAAAACAGAGAGGGGTAACAAGTTGAGCGAACTTGCATCAAAAATTGATGAGAAAGCAGACGGATCAACAGGAATTTTAGCTAATTGAGTCCTAACCAGATTTAAACAAGAAACAAAAAGCTCTATGGAATTGGAACGGAGATAGCTCATTGTAAAACGGTCGCAGACTATAAACAGTTAATTAATAATTATGATGAACAGCTAGAACAGATTGACCTTCTAGAAGAATTGTTCTTAATTGCGGACACTGGACAGAAATTAGGCCACACAGAGAACTGTTCAATTTAAAGAAAATTCAGAGCAGCAGGTGGCAGGAAG
Source organism: Garcialebias charrua (assembly GCA_038048925.1). Classification (NCBI taxonomy): domain Eukaryota; kingdom Metazoa; phylum Chordata; class Actinopteri; order Cyprinodontiformes; family Rivulidae; genus Garcialebias; species Garcialebias charrua. Next base: position 5,014 of record JBBPBX010045929.1, on the reverse strand, counting down.
AAGAGCAGTCAAACAGCGCCACCTACAGGAGGTTGAAGCAAATTGCAGAAACTGAAGGAGGGAAAAAGCCAGAAAAATGTGGAATGATATGAAAAGGTTCATATTGGAAGAGAGGTACAGGAAGGCCACTCAGAGGTTGTGGAAATACCAGAGAGACGATCAGGCAGGTGAGGTGAAAATTATCTAGAAATCAGCCACAGAGCGAAAAGCTTACTTTGAGAAGTTTCAGAGCATCAATTAGATGAACACGAGAGTTCTAGAGAAAAATCAACAATCAATCAATTAATCAATCACCTTTATTTAACCAGGTAGAGCCCGTTGAGACAGAGATCTAGTTTACAAGGGTGACCTGGTCAAGTGGTCAGCAGCACACGTCACATTGGCAATAGGCATTTGCACTTATCAAAGGAAAATAAAGAAAACTACAATCACAGTAAACAGATGTTGACATTTCAAAACCAACAGGATATGACAGATTTCTATATACATTATATACAAAACAAGCAGACAGACCTCGGTTGGGTAAATAAAGTTAAAAAAAAAATCAACAATGACATGTAGATTGGACAGTCAGATTGGATTAGACAGTCTTGGGTCAAGGTTAAATTCATTTTCAATTTCTGGTCAGAACTTTTTGTAAAAATTTTTGCTTTTGACTTTAGATTAGGGAAAGGAAAAACGTTGTGCCGACCAGATCCAAAGAGATGTGCTCTGGGAGACAAATGCCGAGAAGATTTCACTGTTGAGTTTTCATATAGTGATATTATTGGCGTTATTATTAGACAAATTACTCGCATTTCTTTTTCAGCCTACAGCATGACAGCACGCAGTGCGGGAAGGGGAGCATCAGACAGACAGACCTATTTTCTTACAGAACACATAATTGTAATTTGCCATGAGCTAGGATTCAACCAAAATGCATGATACTTTTGCGTTTGCCAGGGGATTGGGGTAACAGTGGTGGCTCGATTGGATTTGAATGCATAAAGCTGACGTCTACATGGTTCATTTTGACTCTGAGAGCGACAGCTGCCAGAAAGCGAGAGCAAGACCTCTCACTCATGAATGGACACAAGACAAGGACAGTTTAAGGGAGAAAAACCAAAGAACTGTCATTCAAACACCAGAATGTCCATGAACTTCCTCAGCCATAGTTCAAGGCAACGACCTGAACAAAAGAACAGTCCAGGACACAAACAGATGTCAAAGTCAGCAAACACAACGTGAAATCAAGTGAAGTCAGGACTTGGGGCATCCTGCAGAGAAAGCCACCAGAAAGAAGTGGCGGGGCACTGAAGCTGACCTAAGCTGGACAATGGACAAGCTCACACGACCAGAGCATGAGCATGTGGAACAGCTGTCAGGAGTCACTCATTCCAGCAACCCGTGAAGGCGTCGGCCTCCCATTTGAATCGGTGGGGTCACACTGGGGCCTCAGTCTCAGGGTCCAAACGTAAAGTGCATTATTTAATGATGACACATAGAACAGGCCGCCGCAGGTCACATAATTATTAGGTTAATACTGATTTGGAGCTCTGTTTGCCTGCTCCTCCCGGTTCCAGAGGGCTCTTAAACAAAATAACAAGGCTCTCATCCCGAGGGCCACAGCAAAATGAGTTTGTGAATATTTTCACAGGTAAAATTGGTGTCACCACAATTATTCATATTGGGTGTTAAAGGTTAGATAAATAACGGCAGTTCTCCTTGAGGGAACGCGTTTCTGGGAGTCTGGTGTGCACAACAGATTCGTTAAAATTTAGGATTATAGCTATGCCGCAGGAATTGGATCGTTAATCAGTGCAGATAAGATCAATTAAGTAAGAACAGGCTTTCAGAGATAAGGAGAGCACAAGCTGATGACAGGGAGAGAACAAATTTGCAGGATAAAATAAAAGAAAATTAAGAAAAACACAGAAGGAGCACGTGGTGGTCAGTGAGGAAAGTGGTTTCTGTGGACAACAAAAGCGGAGCAGTGATAGTGCTGGTTTGGTAAGGAGCTTCAGACAGATCAGTGTTTTGACGCGATGGTAGGTTTGAAGCAGAAAGAGGAACACAGTCAGTGCAGAGGGCGAAGGCAGGGCTATGTGTGAACTTTGGGTGCAGCACTAACTAAGCTCGTTCAGTGGACAATAGAGGGTTTTTGGACAGCAAAGGGAGACAAAGGAAGCAGACGTGCGATATGGTTTCACAGCTTTGACAAAACCAACACACAGACCATGAATAAACATCAAGAATGTAACTGTCAAGCTGATTTGGAAGCAAAAAGAGCATCGGGATACATCAATTGGAGTCAGATGGTGATGGTCACTCCAGAAGAAGAGAGGGCCATGAGATGGGAGGAGGCCTCTGTGGCTTGCTGTCAACAGGGGCGGCTCCTCAGTGAAGAGAAAACAGTGTGGCTGGACCATCCAAGAGATGGGAGACAAGAATATTTTGAGGAGCAGCAACTCGCGCGTGTGGAGCACACCAGCTGAAGGGGATTTCAGCTGGTGACACACACACATTTAAATTCTCTGATCAGAACATTGCGCCGTGCATTCATTGCGGGAGGCTCAACAGACGAGGAGGTCGCGCGAACTAGGAATTTTCGACCGTGATGACACCGGGTCATGAGATAATAATTGGTTGTACAGACATGCTCGAACCGGTAAAAGGGTTCAGAAATTTATGGTTGGTGTGCCGCGCTCACCGGCTGACAAGGGGCTGAAAAATAAAATAAAAATTAAAAGAGAAGACAACAAACCGGTCCTAAATTTTTTTTAAATAAATTATTACATTCCAGGTCATGGGTTTCCTGTAAAAATTAGATCAGATAATGGTACACATTTTAGCAATGCAAATCTAGGGAATGTTAGAAATACTTTAGGCCTCAACATGTTAGTATACTTTTGAAAAATTGGCTGTAATCTGTGCACAGACTAAAATTAATTGATTTGGGGCTTTACAAAATGGCCGTTAGGGCTGAGGTCATCTGTAGATAGGGGATAAGGGTTGTTGTAATGTCGCATATAATGTATTTTGAGAGACTAATAGTTGTTTGTCCAGCTTCCATCTACAGACCTTTGAATCCGTTACACCTGAGAGGGCTAAGCCTGAACGAGGCCGGAAGGTCCACTGACACCTGGGGTGCTTCTCAGGGCCTCTAGAAGAGAGTGACCTGAGCCAAAGGGGGGTGCGCACAGCTGAGCTGTCGAGGCGCACATCACTAGCTCCTCGCCAGAGAGGGAGAGCCACAGCCAGAGAGGGGTCCGGAAAAGGGGTCTCAAAGGTCATCACATCGAGTGAGGCAGCTCTGTCGGGGCTGCACAGCTGAGAGGGTTGGTTTTGCACCTGGAGGGAGTGGTCCACAAGAGCGGTGGGCTGTCCTGCATCTTCATCCTTGAGATCGGGTTCGAGGAAGGTGTGGGTCTCATCTTTGCATCGTTTCTCATCTTTGCATCGTTTCACTTCCTCTACCGTGGAAGTCATCTGTTCGTGTGGTGTTCTGGTTCGAGTGGTGGAGCTTCCTGAAAACACCTGTCACCTGAAAACACCTGTCTTCCTGAGGTGCACCTTCGTGCTTGCTTTTGAGAAATAGGCCAGAACGATAGGGAAACAGTTCCCCAGGCCTGTCTGCCTTGTTGCTTTGAGAGAAGAGCGCCTGCTGCATGATTGCAGCTTAACAAGGCAAGCCACACCAACAGAAGCATAAAAGAGGAGGTTAACCATTCTCTTTGGGTCAGGGGCAGTTTTGCTTGACCAGCGGAACGGGGAAATTGAACTAAGTACCGGCTGGGTATAATCTTTGGCAATCTGCAAGCCCAATAAAAGGGTGGTGACCTCTGAAGAAAAACAGCTTTCCACGAAAATCTAAACAGAACAGAAAGCAGAGGGTTAAATCGATTCAGAAAAGACTGACACAGTGTTTTAAACTTTACAGGTGTTTCTATTTTGCATTATTGAATCATCAATATTTCAAACTTTAAATTTTAAATCACACATTTTAAAGATCACACACTTAGGTTTAGATATTAAATTTCACCTTTAATATTAAATTAGTGACTATTTCTTATCTTAGAGTTGGTTTAAGTTGTCAACAATTTGCTGCTACACTCTAACTTTTAACTTTTATCAATTAGACTTACTTATATCTAGATTTAGAAATCAACAAGACAACACATATTTCAATTCATTACCAGGTCTAACTTTCAAGGGTTTGGAGTCAAATTTTTCAATTTCTGCGTTTAAATCATAAATTCAATGGGAGAGTGATTTATTCATTTTGAGGATGTGTTTTTTACAGGTGCGGTTCCAGTGATTTCAATCAATCAATCAATCAATCAATCACCTTTATTTAACCAGGTAGAGCCCGTTGAGATCGAGATCTCTTTTACAATGGTGACCTGGTCAAGTGAACAGATACCTGTAGTGGCGGGGGATGTTTGGTGATGGAATGGAGAGGTGTTGCTTTTGGGATAATCACATTAATTCTATGATGTCTTGTTGTTTTCCGGTGTGTTACATATTTCCTATGTAAATAAAAAAAGAAAGCGGGAAAAAGAAGATTTTGTAAACTGTGCATGCGTTTGATGGTTGGGTTTCATTACTGCTTTTCATGTGTATTTACCTTTTCAGGTTCTGCAGATTTAACTGAGAAGGGGGTAATTTGTGTTTCTGTTGTGTTTCATCACATTTCAGGGTTCAAAGTTTGACACTGTAGAGGATTTCGAACTAGATCAAGCATGGCTGAGGGGCAGAAGAGGCTAATGGTGGCTGCAGGTGTGGGGTCATTGATTATCGTTTCCATCATTCTGTTGTTGGAGTATTTCTGTGTGATACCAGGTCATCCAAGCTGTCATCCCGTACCTCATCAGAGGGGCAAGAGAGATGTCCTCAGGCAGGGGGCATGGACGCAGGTACAGGAGGAGGGTCATCTATCGATGAATTTTTCTGAAGTCTTTCAGAGGAACTCTTGGTACAGGTATGCGCAGTTCTTGGCCAGAAGCCGCCACAGGTCTGAGTCTTACATCTGCAC
>JBBPBX010045928.1:0-26798 GCA_038048925.1 Garcialebias charrua | reverse complement strand
CTGTGTGTAGATGACTGTAGAGTAATATTGTTGGCAATCAGTAAGAACTTTTTAAAATAGTATTGCCAAACTTGTCTAGCTTTACCATAGCTTTTTACACAGTGTTACTGTATAGTGTTCTAACTTGAAGTTAATATTAAATAATTCTTAATAACTCATTTGGTGTCTTCTCCACAGGTTTCTGCTCATCTTGACCAAACTGTAGGAGAAGAACTGATGGGATCACTACCCTCATCTCTTGAACCACAGGTGAACAGCTTTCTGACTTTGAAATCTTTCTAATTTGTCTGACAGGTATTTTAGTGGACATGGGTTTTTGGGAGAGTAGACACAGTCCCCGCAATGCTTGTTCCTGTCAGGGGACTGCATTCTGAGGACTGTGTGTAGATGACTGTAGAGTAATATTGTTGGCAATCAGCAGGATCTTGCTTAAAATAATATTGCCAAACGGCTTGTTTAGCTTTACCGTAGCTCTTTACACAGTGTTACTGTGTAGTGTTCTAACTTGGTGTTAATATTAAATGAATCTTAATGACTCATTTGGTGTCTTCTCCACAGGTTTCTGCTCATCCTGACCAAACTGTAGGAGAAGAACCGATGGGATCACTATCCTCATCTCTTGAACCACAGGTGAACAGCTTTCTGACTTGAAAATCTATCTAATTTGTCTGACAGGTATTTTAGTGGACATGGGTTTTTGGGAGAGTAGACACAGTCCCCGCAATGCTTGTTCCTGTCAGGGGACTGCATTCTGAGGACTGTGTGTAGATGACTGTAGAGTAATATTGTTGGCAATCAGTAGGACCTTGCTTAAAATAGTATTGCCAAACAACTTGTCTAGCTTTACCATAGCTCTTTACACAGTGTTACTGTATAGTGTTCTAACTTGAAGTTAATATTAAATGAATCTTAATGACTCATTTGGTGTCTTCTCCACAGGTTTCTGCTCACCCTGACCAAACTGTAGGAGAAGAACCGATGGGATCACTATCCTCATCTCTTGAACCACAGGTGAACAGCTTTCTGACATGGAAATCTTTCTAATTTGTCTGACAGGTATTTTAGTGGACATGGGTTTTTGGGAGAGTAGACACAGTCCCCGCAATGCTTGTTCCTGTCAGGGGACTGCATTCTGAGGACTGTGTGTAGATGACTGTAGAGTAATATTGTTGGCAATCAGTAAGAACTTTTTAAAATAGTATTGCCAAACTTGTCTAGCTTTACCATAGCTTTTTACACAGTGTTACTGTATAGTGTTCTAACTTGAAGTTAATATTAAATAATTCTTAATAACTCATTTGGTGTCTTCTCCACAGGTTTCTGCTCATCTTGACCAAACTGTAGGAGAAGAACTGATGGGATCACTACCCTCATCTCTTGAACCACAGGTGAACAGCTTTCTGACTTTGAAATCTTTCTAATTTGTCTGACAGGTATTTTAGTGGACATGGGTTTTTGGGAGAGTAGACACAGTCCCCGCAATGCTTGTTCCTGTCAGGGGACTGCATTCTGAGGACTGTGTGTAGATGACTGTAGAGTAATATTGTTGGCAATCAGCAGGATCTTGCTTAAAATAATATTGCCAAACGGCTTGTTTAGCTTTACCGTAGCTCTTTACACAGTGTTACTGTGTAGTGTTCTAACTTGGTGTTAATATTAAATGAATCTTAATGACTCATTTGGTGTCTTCTCCACAGGTTTCTGCTCATCCTGACCAAACTGTAGGAGAAGAACCGATGGGATCACTATCCTCATCTCTTGAACCACAGGTGAACAGCTTTCTGACTTGAAAATCTATCTAATTTGTCTGACAGGTATTTTAGTGGACATGGGTTTTTGGGAGAGTAGACACAGTCCCCGCAATGCTTGTTCCTGTCAGGGGACTGCATTCTGAGGACTGTGTGTAGATGACTGTAGAGTAATATTGTTGGCAATCAGTAGGACCTTGCTTAAAATAGTATTGCCAAACAACTTGTCTAGCTTTACCATAGCTCTTTACACAGTGTTACTGTATAGTGTTCTAACTTGAAGTTAATATTAAATGAATCTTAATGACTCATTTGGTGTCTTCTCCACAGGTTTCTGCTCACCCTGACCAAACTGTAGGAGAAGAACCGATGGGATCACTATCCTCATCTCTTGAACCACAGGTGAACAGCTTTCTGACATGGAAATCTTTCTAATTTGTCTGACAGGTATTTTAGTGGACATGGGTTTTTGGGAGAGTAGACACAGTCCCCGCAATGCTTGTTCCTGTCAGGGGACTGCATTCTGAGGACTGTGTGTAGATGACTGTAGAGTAATATTGTTGGCAATCAGTAGGACCTTGCTTAAAATAGTATTGCCAAACAACTTGTCTAGCTTTACCATAGCTCTTTACACAGTGTTACTGTATAGTGTTCTAACTTGGTGTTAATATTAAATGAATCTTAATGACTCATTTGGTGTCTTCTCCACAGGTTTCTGCTCATCCTGACCAAACTGTAGGAGAAGAACCGATGGGATCACTATCCTCATCTCTTGAACCACAGGTGAACAGCTTTCTGACTTGAAAATCTATCTAATTTGTCTGACAGGTATTTTAGTGGACATGGGTTTTTGGGAGAGTAGACACAGTCCCCGCAATGCTTGTTCCTGTCAGGGGACTGCATTCTGAGGACTGTGTGTAGATGACTGTAGAGTAATATTGTTGGCAATCAGTAGGACCTTGCTTAAAATAGTATTGCCAAACAACTTGTCTAGCTTTACCATAGCTCTTTACACAGTGTTACTGTATAGTGTTCTAACTTGAAGTTAATATTAAATGAATCTTAATGACTCATTTGGTGTCTTCTCCACAGGTTTCTGCTCACCCTGACCAAACTGTAGGAGAAGAACCGATGGGATCACTATCCTCATCTCTTGAACCACAGGTGAACAGCTTTCTGACATGGAAATCTTTCTAATTTGTCTGACAGGTATTTTAGTGGACATGGGTTTTTGGGAGAGTAGACACAGTCCCCGCAATGCTTGTTCCTGTCAGGGGACTGCATTCTGAGGACTGTGTGTAGATGACTGTAGAGTAATATTGTTGGCAATCAGTAAGAACTTTTTAAAATAGTATTGCCAAACTTGTCTAGCTTTACCATAGCTTTTTACACAGTGTTACTGTATAGTGTTCTAACTTGAAGTTAATATTAAATAATTCTTAATAACTCATTTGGTGTCTTCTCCACAGGTTTCTGCTCATCTTGACCAAACTGTAGGAGAAGAACTGATGGGATCACTACCCTCATCTCTTGAACCACAGGTGAACAGCTTTCTGACTTTGAAATCTTTCTAATTTGTCTGACAGGTATTTTAGTGGACATGGGTTTTTGGGAGAGTAGACACAGTCCCCGCAATGCTTGTTCCTGTCAGGGGACTGCATTCTGAGGACTGTGTGTAGATGACTGTAGAGTAATATTGTTGGCAATCAGCAGGATCTTGCTTAAAATAATATTGCCAAACGGCTTGTTTAGCTTTACCGTAGCTCTTTACACAGTGTTACTGTGTAGTGTTCTAACTTGGTGTTAATATTAAATGAATCTTAATGACTCATTTGGTGTCTTCTCCACAGGTTTCTGCTCATCCTGACCAAACTGTAGGAGAAGAACCGATGGGATCACTATCCTCATCTCTTGAACCACAGGTGAACAGCTTTCTGACTTGAAAATCTATCTAATTTGTCTGACAGGTATTTTAGTGGACATGGGTTTTTGGGAGAGTAGACACAGTCCCCGCAATGCTTGTTCCTGTCAGGGGACTGCATTCTGAGGACTGTGTGTAGATGACTGTAGAGTAATATTGTTGGCAATCAGTAGGACCTTGCTTAAAATAGTATTGCCAAACAACTTGTCTAGCTTTACCATAGCTCTTTACACAGTGTTACTGTATAGTGTTCTAACTTGAAGTTAATATTAAATGAATCTTAATGACTCATTTGGTGTCTTCTCCACAGGTTTCTGCTCACCCTGACCAAACTGTAGGAGAAGAACCGATGGGATCACTATCCTCATCTCTTGAACCACAGGTGAACAGCTTTCTGACATGGAAATCTTTCTAATTTGTCTGACAGGTATTTTAGTGGACATGGGTTTTTGGGAGAGTAGACACAGTCCCCGCAATGCTTGTTCCTGTCAGGGGACTGCATTCTGAGGACTGTGTGTAGATGACTGTAGAGTAATATTGTTGGCAATCAGTAGGACCTTGCTTAAAATAGTATTGCCAAACAACTTGTCTAGCTTTACCATAGCTCTTTACACAGTGTTACTGTATAGTGTTCTAACTTGGTGTTAATATTAAATGAATCTTAATGACTCATTTGGTGTCTTCTCCACAGGTTTCTGCTCATCCTGACCAAACTGTAGGAGAAGAACCGATGGGATCACTATCCTCATCTCTTGAACCAGAGGTGAACAGCTTTCTGACTTGGAAATCTTTCTAATTTGTCTGACAGGTATTTTAATGGACATGGGTTTTTGGGACAGTAGACACAGTCCCTGCAATGCTTGTGCCTATCAGGGGACTGCATTCTGAGGACTGTGTGTAGATGACTGTAGAGTAATATTGTTGGCAATCAGTAGGACATTGCTTAAAATAGTATTGCCAAACAACTTGTCTAGCTTTACCGTAGCTCTTATTGTTACTGTATAGTGTTCTAACTTGAAGTTAATATTAAATGAATCTTAATGACTCATTTGGTGTCTTCTCTACAGGTTTCTGCTCACCCTGACCAAACTGTAGGAGAAGAACCGATGGGATCAAGATTTATGTTGTGCGAAGAGACTCAACAAAACTTGAACTCAATCATTTTCAAAGTAATTCAGAGGATTGATTTTCAGGTTGTTGAAAAAGGCAAAAATTGTTCTAGTAATATGTTTGCTTAAAGGTATCATAATTAGTTTTTTCTTTCTTTTTTTAAGTTGAGCTTCACCTTTAGTTGAAATGAGGCACAATGCTTTGTAGAGCTCTTTGGTGATCACCTTAATTTAAAGGACTTCAGGATTAAAATTTGAGTAGAATAGTGTTCTTAAAACCTGCTTCAAAGAAAGATTATTTGCTTCTGAATCTATTTAAGTAGGATCTTTTGTTTAGTTTGAGTCATGTATATTGTGTATCTTCTAGATACTCCCTGTGATGGACTGGAGACTTGTCCAGGTGTCCCTGTGATGGACTGGAGATTTGTGCAGGTGTCCTTGTGATGGACTGTTGACTTGGACTTGTCCAGGTGTCCCTGTGATGGACTAGAGATTTGTGCAGGTGTCCCTGTGATGGACTGGTGACTTGTCCACGTGTCCCTGTGATGGACTGGAGACTTGTAAATGTGTCCCTGTGATGGACTGTAGACTTGTCCATGTGTCCATGTGATGGACTGGAGACTTGTCCATGTGTCCCTGTGATGGACTGGAGACTTGTCCATGTGTCCTTGTGATGGACTGGAGACTTGTCCACGTCTCCCTGTGATGGACTGGAGACTTGTACACGTCTACCTGTGATGGACTGGAGACTTGTGCAAGTGTCCCTGTGATGGACTTGTGATGTCCACGTGTCCCTGTGATGGACTTGTGATGTCCACGTGTCCCTGTGATGGACTGGAGACTTGTCCAAGTGTCCCTGTGATGGACTGGAGACTTGTCCAGGTGTCCCTGTCATGGACTAGAGACTTGTCCACATGTCCCTGTGATGGATTGGTGACTTGTCCTGGTGTCCCTGTCATGGACTGGAGACTTGTCCACATGTCCCTGTGATAAACTGGAGACTTGTCCAGGTGTTCTTGTCATGGACTAGAGACTTGTCCAAGTGTCCCTGTGATGGACTGGAGACTTGTCCACGTGTCCCTGTGATGGACTGGAGACTTGTCCACGTGTCCCTTTGATAGCCTTTAGACTTGTGCAGGTGTCCCTGTGATGGACTAGTGACTTGTCCACGAGTCCCTGTGATAGACTGGAGACTTGTCCCTTTGATGGACTGGAGACTTGTCCACGTGTCCCTGTGATGGACTGGAGACTTGTGCAGGTGTCCCTGTGATGGACTGGTGACTTGTCCATGTGTCCCTGTGATGGACTGGAGACTTGTCCACGTGTCCCTGTAATGGACTGGAGACTTGTCCAGGTGTCACTGTGATGGACTGGTGACTTGTCCAGGTGTCACTGTGATGGACTGGTGACTTGTCCAGGTGTCACTGTGATGGACTGGTGACTTGTCCAGGTGTCACTGTGATGGACTGGAGACTTGTCCAGGTGTCACTGTGATGGACTGGTGACTTGTCCAGGTGTCACTGTGATAGGCTGGAGACTTGTCCAGGTGTCACTGTGATAGGCTGGAGACTTGTCCAGGTGTCAATGTGATGGACTGGTGACTTGTCCAGATGTCACTGTGATGGACTGGAGACTTGTCCAGGTGTCAATGTGATGGACTGGTGACTTTTCCATGTGTCCCTGTGATGGACTGGAGACTGCATGCTGTAATGCTGTATTCAACTCAGTCTTATAAATAGCACCCGCTCACAGTGGTTCAACCAGTTCGCAGGTCCTCCTTGATCATGTGAGCAACTGGTTTTGGCTATCAGCAAACTGGTTGGTCCACTGTGAGAGGGTGCTATTTATGAGACTGAGCTGAATGCAGCACCTCACACTGAGGAATGGTCAGAGATGGTGTCTCATAGTGCCTTGAGCACTATAAATCATGCCAAGTACATAAATCATGCCAAGTCCAATAAGCCATTAACATTATCATTCACTGAAGATGTTAAGCTTCTACATCAGCATCTGAATAAATCAGGAGAAAATGCATTTAGCACCTTGAAAGATGATGCCAGCCCTCAGACTTATGTAGAACTTGCAAAAGTTACACTTGCACAGGTCATTGTGTTCAATTGTAGACGAGCAGGAGAGGTTTCAAAGATGCACCTACGAAGTTTTGTGGAGCGTGACACCACCAAGCTCCATGAAGATGATGCCATGGGTTTGTTAACGGTTGAACAGAAGCTCTACAGCCATTTCACTCGGGTTGAAATCATTGGGAAAAGAGGCTGAAAGGTTTCAGATGTCCCTGTGATGGATTGGAGACTTATGCAGGTGTCCCTGTGATGGACTGGTGACATGTCCAGATGTCCCTGTGATGGACTGGAGACTTGTCCACGTGTCCCTGTGATGGACTGGTGACTTGTGTAGGTGTCCCTGTGATGGACTGGTGACTTGTCCACGTGTCCCTGAGATGGACTGGAGACTTGTCCACGTGTCCCTGTGATGGATTAGAGACTTGTCCACATGTCCCTGTGATGGACTGGAGACTTGTCCACGTGTCCCTGTGATGGACTGGTGACTTGTCCACGTGTCCCTGTGATGGACTGGAGACTTGTCCAGGTGTCCCTGTGATGGACTGGAGACTTGTCCACGTATCCCTGTGATGGACTGGAGACTTGTGCAGGTGTCCCTGTGATGGACTGGTGACTTGTCCACGTGTCCCTGTGATAGACTGGAGACTTGTCCATGTGTCCCTGTGATGAACTGGTGACTTGTAAATGTGTCCCTGTGATGGACTGGAGACTTCTAAATGTGTCCCTATGATGGACTGGAGACTTGTAAATGTGTCCCTGTGATGGACTGGTGACTTGTCCACGTGTCCCTGTGATGGATTAGAGACTTGTCCACATGTCCCTGTGATGGACTGGAGACTTGTCCACGTGTCCCTGTGATGGACTGGTGACTTGTCCACGTGTCCCTGTGATGGACTGGAGACTTGTCCAGGTGTCCCTGTGATGGACTGGAGACTTGTCCATGTGTCCATGTGATGGACTGGTGACTTGTGTAGGTGTTCCTATGATGGACTAGAGACTTGTAAATGTGTCCCTACACACACATATATATATATATATATATATATATATATATATATATATATATATATATATATATATATATATATATATATATATATATATATATATATATATATATATATATATATATACATATATACATACAATACAGCATCTCAGACTAAGGAAGTCTTTCATCCGAAAGACTTCCTCAGTCTGAGATGCATTCAGCTCAGTCTTATAAATAAAGACTTCCTGATGACAGCCAAAACCAGTTGCTCACATGATCAATGAGGACCATCAGCCTAATCATGTGATCATATGAGCAGCTGGTTTTGGCTGTCATCAGCAAACTGTTTGATCCACTTTGAGAGGGTGCTATTTATGAGACTGAGCTGAATGTAGCACCTCAGACTGAGGAAGTCTTTATAAGACTGAGCTGAATACAGCATCTCAGACTGAGGAAGTCTTTCGTCGCTCGTAAGTCGGGGATCACCTGTACTTTACAGTGTGTTGTGATGAACCTTGTAAATAAAGTAAATTTTGTTTTAGAAATATGTTCAGGTTTATAATGTTAATGTTTTATAATATGTAAATATGTCATCTCAGAAGTCTTTCATCGCTCGTAAGTCGGGGATCACCTGTACTTTACATTGTGTTGTGATTAACCCTGCAGAAAAAGTAAAAATTTGTTTTAGAAATATGTAAATGTTGATATGTTTTATAATAATGTAAATATGTCACCAGAATTTAAGTTTTAATTTTTTTATTTGAAACATTTAAGTTTTATTTTATTTTAAACATTTGAAGATTTTGTTATTGAAGTTTTTTTAGTGAATGTAAATAAAGTATGTGCATAATTTGTTTAATAAAAGCAGTTCAAAAAACTGTTCTCCTAATGCAGTGTCCTGTCACATTTGTGTGTTTTATGTTAATTTTATGTTAAGTAGGCGGAGTTTAAATGTCCCTTTAAAGACCCCATAATGCATGTTTGTCCTCATAAACCACATTTTTTGACGTCCTTGTAAACCACACTGGAGTCTGGGTGGTAAAACGTGCTGTGAAGCTCCTATCGGAAAGCTAAAGGGACCCAAATTTTTTTCAAAATTTTTAGAGTGCACTGAGCTTGGTCCCAGGTCGCTAGGACCTCGGGAAGGGGTAGACCCCGTATTACACCTTCGGGCGGGTTTGGCGAAAAAGTCCGGCTAAACCACATTGACAAACCTGTGTGTGTGTGTGTGTGTGTGTGTGTGTGTGTGTGTGTGTGTGTGTGTGTGTGTGTGTGTGTGTGTGTGTGTGTGTGTGTGTGTGTGTGTGTGTGTTCAAGAGTGGTTCTTGTTCTGCTTTGGCTCTGCTCCACTTCTCTTCTGGTAATTTCATCTCGGATGGAAGTGAGAGGGTTTAAAGGCCAAAGGAAAGAGGTTTTAACTCTCGCCTGTCCTTTTTGTGCCTTGCAAGAGTCCACGTCTTTAGCGGCCGAGACATGTTGGACGATTGGAGCTGAGAGAAAGAGAGAGTGACGACGGAAGACAAAATGTTAGAGAAAAGAGCAGAGGCACCTCTCTGACCCACATACCAAGGAGATTTTTGGATCAAGACGAACTGTTGGACATCAGCTGAGACACAACATGGTCCAGGAATGCAACCCCCCCCCCCCTCTCCTCCTCGAATATTCTCCTGAGTTTTTCTTTTAAAAAAAAATCATTGTTCACTTTTAAAATGAGCAAATATTTAAACAAATGTATTATGAAATGTATAGCTAAAACTAATTAAAACTGAAATTCTCACAACAAAAATTACTTATAAGCCACTTTAATGTGAACGATTTATTATTATAGATTCAATAAACACAACTTTCAAATTGTTATATTTCTTATTAGATGCCTTCACATGAATTTAATCCCCCATCAGGTAGAAAAACTAGCAAATGTATAAAAGAAAAAAGAAAAAGATGATCACATTGTTCCTGTAAAACAATACGTTTGCGTTTGGCTGATCATAAATCACAGGCTTGGATCTGACACACCGATGCCTTCAGGACTCAGGTGGAAGGCGTAATGTCTACACTGGCCTGACAGACTCATCTATTTATGTCAAAAGAAACTGTGATGTCTTGAAGTGAAATATTACAAAATCCACAATTTTTTTTTTTTTTTTTAAATATCAGTCTTTTTCATGTTGGCCATCTATCTGTCATAAAGCATCAGTCTCTTTGTGGACTTCTTAACTCACGGCTCAAAATGTCGTCGTTGTGGTCAGAATCGCCACAGTTTTTCTGGTTTTGAATGAGGAAAACGTTTCAGCTCCTACAGTCTGTACAGAATTATGCTGCAAATGGTTTTACAAAATACAAATTCAGATGAATAAATCACCTGTAATTAGATGATGTAAATGCACATTTAATTACTGGTTACATTTCGAGAATTCTCTTAAACTACAAAGTATGTCTAGTCTCTCATGAAATATTTTGCTAACAGACAGATAAGCAAACACAGACAAAGGCAATTACCGTTCTTTCCGCCGTACATGTCTCACCGCCTAAAGGCTCACCCATAGCTCTGTGTACAGCCGTACGCAGCTGTATGCACGTACTACACAGAGGCACAAGTGTATCCCCGCAGGGCATGTACGCGCAAAGCTCAAATTTTACGTCCGCGTACGCAAACGCGTTGTCGCACAATAAACTGCCCGGCGCCGGACTGTTTTGTATGTGACACAAATGTATTAAATTCCCCTTCTTCATCCCTGATCTGGCCTTTTCTTTTGTTTTTTTGCCAAAAGGCAAGTGATCGCTTCCTCCTCCGTTGACTCCATGACTGAAATGATGAGAAATGAACAAATTTGTCACGAGCGAATTAAACTCAGGTCCAGCGTGGCTGCGGGAGGTTCTGCAGATTTCCTGGTGTGCTGGTCTGATGTGTGGGCTGCAGGACCAGCGCTCCCTGTTTTTTTTTTTTTTTTAGAACTTTTTATTAACATATAAACACAGAACACCGCTGCGGCTGCAGCTGCCAGCTCGCGCCTTTTTTCCCCCACCCGACCTGTCAATCAATTCAGTAGGCGTGTCAGCAAATGACCAATCAGCGACCTCAATTTGTCCCGTAGGTAAACGCTCTGCGCTGCAGCTGCTCAAATGACGTCAAGAATTTGGAGCGAAAACGCGAGAACGTACGCTGAGCTGTGGGGCTGAACTGTCTGCGTACAGCACGCACATACGGACATGCGTATGGACGTACGCAGAGCTATGGGTGAGCCTTTATAAGTCGTATCTATTATGTGTCATCCCTGACTACCTGGAAACGTGGACCGGTGTTGTGCCAAAACTCGATTGGCTGCCAAATGGCAACCGCGGGAGCGTGCGCAGGAGGATTTTAACAAGAATTTAACAAGATTAACACCTAAAAACAATAATTTGTTTGCTCGACATTATAGCAAAAGTGTGTCTCAGTTTAACTTTTCCTTAATAAATGCACTTTAATGGTCAAATTAGCGGCATTTCTCCTGGGCGCTGCGGTGAAATGCAGCTGATTTGACGTTTGCTCCAGTAGTTCTAGAGCGAGATGAAGGTGCTGGCTATGGCAAGCCAAGTGTCTCATTAATAGCCACTTTTACCTATTAATGAGACACTTGGCTTGCCATATTGGTCAAAGGCCCTCTAGCAGCTAAAAATGGTAGTGTTCAATATTTTCCATGTCAGAATGAATGAAATCATCAGATCTCAGCCAAAAATTGGGTTACACTATAAATATGGGGGTAAGCGTATATTAGTCGCTTTAGTGTTTAAGTCACAGGACTTGCAAATTTATGCAAAAAGTTGCAACTTATATGGCGAAAACTACGGTACATGATTAACCCTAACAAGTCTCCAACACAGCTCTAAAGAAAAAAAGGTTTCATTCATGACTAGACTACACTTGTTGCATTGTGTTACTGTTTGATTGCATTTATTTAAGTTTGATGTGTCATAAACTGATCAAACTCATTTTTCCACCAATGCACCAATGTTATTTTTAGGTCTCAAAGCATTATTTAAATTATTTTCCAAGCCACTTCCTGTAATATGTTCGCTCCAGCTGCACGTTGTTTACAATCGACAAATCAATGTTTTCTCTGCTAATAAAGAACAAGGTGCATTGTGGGTATGAAATCATGGTGCCTGTAAGTAAACAGAGACGAAGCATTGATTGGCTTGCAAGATCTTTGGAGCATCTCCCTTGCACACGCACACACACACACACACACACACACACACACACACACACACACACACACACACACACACACACACACACATACACACACACACGAAACACTGATGGATCAGCACAAGGTCAGGAAGTATCAATAATAAGAACATGACGATGATAATGGCTGCAGACACTGAATGTGGAGCTTTTTGTTAGTTTTTCTTTTGGATTTTGTCTTACCGGCAGTAAAAAAAATCTATCTTTATTTATTGAAGCAGGAAGGCATTGCCCTTTAACTGCAGCCTGCCCAAGCTTCAACTTGTGCAAACTGAGGAGCAGAAATCCTCCAGCAATATCTTCACCTTTTCACCAAAGCCAAACATTGAAATTCTCTTCACAACATCCTCCGCTTCCTCTTCCTGCTCACTTTTTTCACTCGTCTGCGAGGCTGCTTGAGCTTCACTATCTTGTCTCTTGCAGCTGAACACAAAACTTGTGTTTTAATCGTCCTAAAACTTTCAAACAATTTCATTATCAAGACAAAAAGGCTGCATTTAGAGTGGCTTGAAATGAGGAAAATAAGAAGTGAAATGATGCCAGCTTGTTTTATGAAGGACCCTTTTTATTCTGTTCTGATCCAATGAGTACTGAGCTGTAATTAGTTAAAACTGGTGGTGGTGGTGGTTGGTGGGGGGTGGGTGAATCATACTACAAATGAAAAATGTGTCACTTTAGTGGAACCCCGACTGTGGGTGCTTTAGTTTGTGCTTTTTTTCTTAATGTCTTCTCTGCTAATGCGTAGTTGGGGTAATGACTTGCATTCATACTAGCAAAATGGTGTTTCATTCTTTTTATATGTGCATAAAATGAATACAATTCCTTTAAAGTAGAATTTTTACAGATACAAATCTTTTTTTGTAAAGAGTTTAATATTATTACTATTAATTATAATCTACTGATTAAAGATTAATGATGATGAAGATACAAAATACGTTGCTACAGTACTACTAAAGAAATAAAGTTTTATGTCGCAAAAAGGTAAAAAAAAAAATACATGTTGATTATGAGGAAGTGAGTGACACTACATGGGCGTAGCCAGGATTTTATGAGGGGCGGTCCGTTTAAAGGAAAAGTGGACCTGGAAAGAGCAACATGCCTCGGTGGTTCACTGGAAGCACGTCGGGTTGCCACTCCAAACTTTATCTCGACTCGGGTTGGATCCACACTTGGTTGAACTTATTTTACGTTTGTCTTTTATTGGATAAAAAAAGGAGTTTGTGTTATGCCTGTGGTTAACACAAACTCCTTTTTTTTAATCCAATAAAAGACAAACGTAAAACCGAGGCGTGTTAACCGGTTTGACATTAGTGGCGTCTCCATACCTTCTCTTTCCACCTCTCTTAACAGAACTTGTGTTGTGCGGGAGTTGTAGGCGGGACTTCATAGGCAAAGTGGGCGGTTCGTTCGAACCCACCGACACCCCCCCCCCCCCATCTACGCGCCAGCACTAAATATAAGCAAACATCAGCTCAGCTATTTTAAATAACTTAAAAACATTAATCTGGCAACAACCATTTTACAAAGTAAATCAATTTTTGTCTCCCATCGCTGAGTGAAAAGGGGAAAATGGAAATACGTTCTGTCTGTCCATGAATGTTGTGAGCATGAAAACTTGAAAAATAAGTGACATACTGTACTAATTTCCATTTTGGTGTGTGGCTGCATCTAAGTATGAGAAAAGCTCCTTTTACGAATTAGATTGTCACATCAAAATCCAAGATGTCCACCACCATACACAGGTACAGATGACCCCCCATTTACGAACGAGTTAGGGAGATAAGAACGGTTCGCAGCTCCATTCTGCCGTAGCTAGGGGGTGAAATTATTATTATTTTTTTTAATTATCATGCTAACGGAGCGTGCGCACACATAAGCATGTACAGTAGTGTACTGTAATGTTAAACATTGCTATTCACATTTACAGAATAAATAAAAATATATTTTCTTACTTTGAGATGGTCAAAGCCGACATCTTAGGTTGCCATGCGTTGATTGTTGTCGGGCCGAGCAGCGCGGGGGCCGGCGAGCCACCGCAGCTGCTCCAGACCTGTGTTAGCTCCCGTGTTAGCTTCTGGAGCTAGCCAGGCCGGAGGTGTAGCCAGGCCGGCCGGAGGTGTTCGCGCGGCGGCCTGGCACGATCGGCGATAAATCCGCTGCTGCCTGAGACATCCACAAAGTTCACAGAGACGTTTCCAGCTCGTAATTAATCCATATGAAGCCATCCTGGTCACCAGTCTTCGGCCGGCTGCCGGCAGCTAACCTAAAATGGCGTCCGGTGTTGTACATTAATTTGTGACCGGAGACCCCAGTGACTGAACCTAAAATGGCGTCCGGTGTTCTACATTAATTTGTGACCGTGTAAACTGAAGACCTACTTCCTGCTTGAATGAATGCTGCCCAAGATTGCTAAAAAATGATCAGAAATGATCTTTTTTATCATAATTATTATTTATAAAGCCTTTAAAACAACCACAGCTGCAACAAAGTGATGTACACATGAAATTAAGAACATTTAAACACAAAAAAAAAAAAATATATATATATATATATTTTTTAATACAGTAATTTCATATTTTTATTAAATATGATACGTTCGTAGGTCCCGTTGTTCGTAAGTCGATGGAGTCGTAAGTAGGGGGTTTGCTGTATATGTAGCCCCTTGCATTTGAGGAAACTATGTTTTCTAGTTTTTATATTGCCTAAAAGTGCAGTTTCCTCAAACGATTGGGGTGGCGGGTTGGGTGGCTATGGTGGCCGAGGCCTCCCTTGGCCACCCTCTGGCTCCTCCATTGCACCTGGCGTTGATGCTCACTATGCTGAATGTTTTAGCTGTTTCCCAGATTGACAAGCTAATCTGAGTCTGACCTGGGCTACGACCAAAAGTCATCACCTCATTCAGCTGTTGGTGACAAACTGTGAACAGCATCCATGATGGATTTCTTGAAATGTTTGTGGAGCTTCTCCTTTTCCTCGCCTGAACCACAGGACCAAGCATACTGTACTTGACACTTGTATTTTGAGCTTGACTTTGTGAAAAACACCACCTGTAATTGCTCAGCAGAGGTGCAGACCTTCTCTTCAGCTTCACAGCAGGTGTTCTCTGTGAGCTCTCCTTATGTTGCAGCTTGACAGGCGTGCTGCCCCAATCTACCCACCTGCTACAGTCCTCCAAGCAGGTCGCTCAGGCTGAGCAATCGACATCATGCAACGTTTGCCTACCACGGCCAATTGAACAATAACTAGGCTGTGATATGCTTAGATATTTTGGGTTTACCACCATCATAATTAATAATCTACAATTTGTTCATATTCTCCAAATCCTGCAATTAGTGCTTAAATATATGGATGTCTGAAGCTCAATGCAGGCTGCTTGAAGAGATAGCACACCCGAATCTGCATCTTTTATTTAGACAAGAGTGATTATTTTGGGAGCTTGGTGACTGATTTGAATAGAACTACGTTTTTAAACTGCTACTGTCTTGAGATCAGGGATTGTTCAGCAAATATCCAACTACAGTATAATGATGGTCCAAAAACACTGACGTGTTGGAACTAAGAGAATTGGCATCAAATTAGCATCAGTCAAACATCAAACAGTAAAAGTTATGGAAATGTAAACTTTCGGCTGTTTTAAAATGAAGGTTAATGTAATAATGCAAAATCAGACAATTATGTAAAACGGTTACAGGACCAGAGATCAGTTATAGTGCGTAGCAAGTTTGTCAAAACAGAGTCTGTCCATCTTATCCAGTAGATAATTACCTAAAATCTACATTGAATTTACATTTCTGAGGTTGAACTTTGTTATCACCACATTTACCGGTAACTCTTGGAATAAATAGAAATCAAGAGGGGTCAGATGACAGGGGAATCTTGATGATGTTTGAAGTAAATATTCATTCAACCTTTATTTAGTCAGGTAAATCTTTTGAACCTCATGGGCTCATTTACGAAAGCGACCTGCTAAAACTAAAGAACAATGAACAGCAATGGTAGAATTTCCTTAAACAATAAACAATCAAACAATAAACAATAGAAAACAAAAGAGAGAGAAAAATATATATATATATATATATATATATATATATATATATATATATATATATATATATATATATATATATATACATATAAATACATACATACATATATATATATATATATATATATATATATATATATATATACATATATACATATATATATATATATACATATATATACATATACATATATATATACATACATACACACTCCTCCTTTTAACAAAGTAGCAAAAAACTAGCAAAAAACTAGCAAAACATTATAAGGTAGACGTATAAAATCAAAGACAGGAACAAATCTGCATTGGTTTTTGCCAGGATTCCAACAGATTCTGAAAACCATTTAGAGAAGTCAAGGTCGAGAGCTTCAGATCTTTTTGTAAGATATTCCATGAAGCAGGAGCGGAGTAGGAGAAGGCCCTTTTTCCAAGTTCAGTCCTCACTGACGGAACACTGCAGGTAATCATGTCCTGAGAGCGCACGCTGTAGCTGCACTCACGCAAAGACATGTAGGAGGAGATGTATGAGGGCAGCAGACCAAGAAGTGATTTGAAGATGAAAATGTACCAGTGGAAGAGTCTGCGTGAGGTTAATGATGTCCAATTAACCAGTGAATACAGGGTGCAGTGGTGGGTACGATAATCACAACCAGTTATGAATCTTAGTGCACCATGATAGACAACATCCAACATCCGCAGGGTGCTTGTAGGAGCATTCATGTAGAGAATGTCACCGTAATCAATGGAGGGAAGGAAAGTCACAGATACAAGGCGTTTCCTAACATTCAGTGATAGACATGATCTGTTTCTGAAAAAGAAACCCAGTTTAACTTTCAGTTTCTTCACTAGGTTTTCCACGTGGAGTTTAAAAGAGAGATGTGAATCGATCAGGATACCCAGATATTTATAGGAATCAACAAACTCGATAGGTACACCATTTGAAGATAAAATCAGAGGAGGATCTGCTGGAACCGCCTTCCTATTTGAAAAAAACATCCCTTTTGTTTTATCAGCATTTAGGACAAGTTTGAGACGGAACAAATCTGACTGGATGATGTCAAAAGCGGATTGCAGTAACTGGAAAGCCTTAGCTACTGTTTTAGCTCGGCAATAAACAACTGTATCATCAGCATAGAAATGTAAGGATGCATCAGGGATGCAGTGACCTACATTAGCTATGTAGATTGTAAAGAGAGTGGGTCCTAAAACTGAGCCTTGTGGTACACCATTTTTAACTGTTAAATAGCTGGAAAAAGTACCGTTATGTTGAACACATTGCCTCCGATTGGAAAGATAGTTAGAAAACCAACCGATGGTGTGATCAGAGAAACCGATTTCTGAGAGCTTATGACACAGGATGTTATGATCCACAGTGTCAAAAGNACACGTGCAAAGTTGGGCTCCAGCTCACGTGCGGGAACTTTTTGTCTAGCTCGTTGTTCAGGAAACGGGCGCTTTTCGAGAGGAGAGGGATGGAGGGAGTGGAGTGTGGAGAAACGGAGGAGAAAAGATTTCAGAGTATGAGAACCGAGCCAACAGGAAAACACAGCTCAGACGCCAGATGTGGAAACACCCTACACACATACAAAGACCCACACACATGGGGAGGAGGAGGTAACAAGGGTCAACAAGCAGCTCCTAAAGCTCCGCATGGCGTCTCGTGATTGGTTCAGCAGCAGTGACTTCATTTTTTAATGTAAATTTTTTTTCTTTGTGGCCTGCTGGCAATTTTTCGAAACAAAGAAACGATTTTTTAACCGCAAATGCAACATACCAGCAGGAGCAAATTAAAGTGACTACATGTAGCTGAAAAGAAAACAACTGAAACACTGAAATGAGTGGTTTAGTGTGTCTATTTTTTTTTTTAAATAAGTGATTTAATTTCTCTTAAACTCATTAACCATCCCACATTTTCCCTGTAAAACCATACATATTGGGCAGCTTTGAACCTTTGGTCCACATGTTGCCTGTAGGTGTTCTTTTCCAAACCTTGTCAAAATACTGTAAGATGTTACGCAAGCCATCCTGTAGCCATGCTGTGTATACTGCAGCGCCACCTAGTGTGTAAAAGCAGCAACTAAAGTGTTGGCAATGTCTGTGTCCCTCAGGAGCTGCAGAGCAAGAGCAAAGTTTGTGCCAATGTGTTCTGTGGGGCCGGCAGAGAGTGTGCCGTCAGCGAGAAGGGGGAGCCGAGCTGCCTGTGCATAGAGGTGAGCTCTGGTTTGGTGGTCCAGGATCAATCCACTGTTGTGCAGCAAGGACATCGGTTGTTTTTCATTTATTTTCATTCATATTCTGCTCTTTTTGCAGAGCTGTAAGCCCCACAAGAGGTCAGTATGTGGCAGCAATGGTAAAACCTACAGGAACCACTGTGAGCTCCACAGAGACGCTTGTCTCACCGGACTGAAGATCCAAGCGGCCCATGACGGACACTGCCGGGGTACAAGCACATGCCATCAAACATCTCATCATGGAAGCTTGTGTTTTCATAAAGTTTTTGAAAAATCCCTAACGTGCTGGGATGCAGCAAATCTAAATACTACTGATCCTTTAATAATTTTTAAAAATCTTTTTTTTCTCATTATCTCGACTGTTCGAGTTGCCACAGGACGTTATCTCCATCCTTCCTCTGTCCTCACTCCAACTACCTCCATGTCCTCTCTAACTGCATCCATATATCTCCTCTTTGTCTTTTTCCAGGCAGCTGCATTTTAACATCCTTCTACCAATATACCCACTGTCCCTCCTCAGGACATGTCCAAACCACTGTCCCTCCTCAGGACATGTCCAAACCACTGTCCCTCCTCAGGACATGTCCAAACCACTGTCCCTCCTCAGGACATGTCCAAACCACTGTCCCTCCTCTGGACATGTCCAAACCACTGTCCCTCCTCAGGACATGTCCAAACCACTGTCCCTCCTCTGGACATGTCCAAACTGTCTCAGTTGTCCTCTCTAACTTTATCTCCCAGTTGTTCAACTTGTGCTGTACCTCTGATTATCTCATTCCTAATATCATCCATCCTTGTTACCTCAAAGGAGATCATCTTCATCTTTGCCATTTCATTTTTTTCTCCTGTCTTTTTATCAATGCCACTGTAAACCATACAACATAACTGGACTCACTGCGTTCTTGCAAACCTTTCCTTTGACCTTTGCTGCCACCCTTTGGTCACAAATCACTCCTGAAACCTTCTCCATCCACTCCGTCCTGCCTGGACTCTCTTCTTGATCTCTTTACCACAATCCCCAATTTCCTGGACAGTGGACCCTAATGTACTTGAAGTCCATTGTTCCTCCGCTCTATTGGTACTTTGCCACAGTCTCAACTCTCATCGGTTCCCACGCCACACCAGTTAAGGGTCTTCCCACTGCTGCTACTCAACCCCCACCCCCCAGCCCAGTTTATGGAATCACCTTGTTTGTGGTTCCAAGCGAGCTGCTCCAAGGTAATGATTTTAAGGTAGGCCGATAGCAGCAGAGCTACGTCAACGAATGACCCGTCCATCAACACTACAAACTAAACCTGAACCTACATTTCCTCTTTGATCATGTTGCGTGTGTGTTGTTTTTGTTAGTTTCTGATAAGGAAGCTCCAAACATAGTGCCGTGGACCAGTGATGAGGTACAGACCCTCCTAACTGTATTGGCCGATGTTAGGATTCAGTGTGAGCTGGACAGCAACACAAGAAATGAGAAAGATATCAGAGATGATGGTGCAGCATGGCTACACTCAGATTTATAAGCAGTGCCAGGATAAGCTAAAGGAATTGAAGTCTGATTGGGTGATGAAGGACCACAAGGTGCAGAGTGGCTCAAACATAATGACCTGTTACGATACTGCCCACTTTAACTGACAATCCCACTCACAGAGTGGGGGAACTACGGTATACACACAGTGGTAAATCCCCTACACCTGGTTTCCTCCCACAGACTAAAAACATACATGTTAGGCTGATTAGTAACTCTAAATTGTCCCTAAGTGTGAGTGAGAAAGTGAATGTTTGTCTCGTTTGTCTATGTGTCCCTGTGATGGACTGGAGACCTGTCCAGGATGTATCCCACCTCTCACACAGTGACTCCTGGATTTGGGCTCCAGTGACTCCCTGTGACCTGAAAAGGAAGAAGTGGGTAAAGATAATGGATGGATGGAATTGGTGTTTTTGTACAGCGTCCTGAGAAGACTTTTGTTTGAACTGGTGCTATAGAATAAACTGAAGTGAAATATCTGTAACCTGGGCTGCTGTGTAAGTGCTTCGACAGGTAACAGCCAACGTGGTCATAAATTCTATTCTGATCTTTATGTGGCACAGATGGTGATGATGTTGCACACAGGCAATAAAGTGATTAACGTGACCTCTGAACTGGCACATTTTCATGGAGCTGATAAGTTGAGGTGGTTGGGTTCATGGTGCTGTAAAAGTGTAAAGCGTCCACGCGGCGCTGCAAACTGACGCCACACTCTGACCTCAGCTCGTCTGTTCACACGGCTGACAGCAGCGTCTTATCTGAAG
Source organism: Garcialebias charrua (assembly GCA_038048925.1). Classification (NCBI taxonomy): domain Eukaryota; kingdom Metazoa; phylum Chordata; class Actinopteri; order Cyprinodontiformes; family Rivulidae; genus Garcialebias; species Garcialebias charrua. Next base: position 6,155 of record JBBPBX010045928.1, on the reverse strand, counting down.
TGAACTTCTCACCTTTCACACGACAAAGTGTCATTGTTTTACTGCCGGCCTGAACCTTGACCTGCGGCACATGAATCAGAGTCTGATGTCTGAATTGAACTGTGCCATCATCCACTGTACCAGGTTTTTTGATTCTTTTAGCTTCGTTCGTTCTAAATGTGTTTGTATGTATTTCTTCTTTAGAAAAGAAAACCAAGCAGGCCGCTGCCAATCCAGGTGAGCTCGTGTTTGAGCGTCGTTTGAATTTGCTGCAAATTTATATTAACCTTTTATGAAATCAGGAGGACATTTTATTTATTAGTTCAGTAAACGGAGTCAACTATTTTCAAAGCCGATGCCATTTGGAAATCTTTTTCTTGCTGCAGTGGTGTGCTACGCTGCTGATCGCAACGAGCTGCGGAGTCGGATCATCCAGTGGCTGCAGACTCAGGTCGTCCCAGATGGCTGGTTTGTAAAGGGGTCCAACTTCACTGAAATCCTGCTGAACTACTTCAAGGTGGGCCTCTTTCTGCTGCTGCTGTCCAGAAGTGCAGGAATGACCCTGTTGGTGCACACAACACTGTGCAGGCCTCCTTTACAACCACTTGAAGCTCAAGTCAGACAGACCAGTACGGTACCTTACAAGTGTTAGCTGTTGGTTTCACCTGTTTTGCCTTTTGCTGGCTTAAAGAAGCACATATCATTTTGAACAGTTTATTTTCTTAATTGGAAAAAGCATTTATGTTGTTTCATCAAAGTTCATGCTCAATAATCCAAGAATCCAGATCATCTGGATGTTTTTATTTTATTTTTTATGTTTCGTCCTTCATTTAAAGGACTTTGTCAGTCCCAGGAGCCACAACAAACTCAGTCCCACGAGCAGCACCTTCACATAGTGGGTCAACCAGTTTGCGGGTGATGAGATGTTTTTTGGAGCCCCCCCATCGACTCCTCTGAGGCAGCCATAGCCAAAGTGGTTCAAAACATCACTTTGGCTATGGCTGCTTCAGAGGAGTCGATGGGGGAGAGGGCGGGCTCCAGAAACCATCTTATCAGATTTAGAATTACACTGTGGCTGAGTGGTTAGAGCAGTCGTCCTCCAATGCAAGAGATGGGGGTTCAATTCCACCAGCAGTCACATGCCAAAGTGTCCCTGGGCAAAACACTGACCCCCTCATTGCCTCTGATGTGTGTCCCATCGGTGTATGAATGTGATAAATCTCTGATTATTCTTTGTACATATCTAGCAGAGTGCTGTATGAATGGGTAAATGATGGCACAGGTTGTGTTGTAAAGTGCTTTGAGTATCTTGACAAGATAGAAAAGCACTATATAAGTACAGTCCATTTACCATTATCACCAGCAAACTGGTTGGTCCACATTGTGAGTGTGCTGCTTGTGGGACAGTTTGTTGTGGCTCCTCGGACTGACGATGTTCTTTGGATGGAGGACGAAATGTTTCAACGACTATAAAAACAAAAAAGAAACCATCCAGATGACCTGACTTAACTTTGTTGCATTTACGGTATGTAGTTATTTGTATTGCAAAAATTAGTTGTTTTAAATTAAGCGTTATAAACTTCCAAATTAATATGCAGTGCCTCACCTGCCTTTAGATAAAATACTGTATGTTGCACAAGAATGAATGAATGAATGCAGGTTGTAAACGGTGTGTGGTTGAGGCGCTAATGTTGAATATTATATATTACTGAATTACAACTTGAGTGCTGGGTTAAGTGTTGTACAGTACTTTAACAAATACTGTATTGCAAAACTTAGTGTAACAGCGATGGGCCTAATAGAATTCATTCAGCGTAAAAATTCAATGTATATATCTACTGTTAATAAAAATAAAGTGAACCCAGCAGATATAGCACTATACAAAAGTTTGAACCCTCTCCTTTTCATTTTGATACTTTGTAAATACTTCCAAGCAGTCAGACTTGTAACCTTTTTAACTTTTTGAGGTATTTTATTTTGACTTTGGCTGCTTTATCACTAATTCTGTGTCCAGTACCTGTCTGTAAACCTGTATTGTCAAACAATTAGAAAAGTCAGCAAGTGGGAGTCAAAAGAACGTCTCAGACTAAAAACTATTCAGCAGAGGAACTGTATCTGAAAGTATTGTTTCTTATAAACACAAGAACTGATGACACAAGACCTCATAAAATGAATCATGCTACCAAGTGCAATATGAATTAATTCTGCTTTGTTGATGCTATATTATTTTATATGTGTCAACTTTCATATACTGTATATATATATATATATATATATATATATATATATATATATATATATATATATATATATATATATATATATATATATATATATATATATATATACATACAGTATATATATACAAGCCCAAAACCAGAAAAGTTGGCACGTTGTGGAAATCGCAAATAAAAACAGAATACAATGACTTGCAAATCTTTTTCAACCTATATTCAATTGAACACACTGCAAAGACCACATACTTAACGTTCGAACTGGTAAACTTTGTTATTTTTTGCAATTATTAGCTCATTTGGAATTTGATGCCTGCAACATGTTTCAAAAAAGCTGGCACAAGTGACAAAGAAGACAGAGAAATTTGAGGAATGCTCATCAAACACTTATTTGGAATATCCCACAGGTGAACATGCAAATTGGGAACAGGTGGGTGCCATGATTGGGTATAAAAGCAGCTTCCTTGACATGCTCAGTCATCCACATAGAAGGATGGGGCGAGGGTCACCACTCTGTGAACAAATGCGTGGGCAAATTGTCGAACAGTTCAAGAACAACTTTTCTCAACGAGCTATTGCAAGGAATTTAGGAATTTCACCATCTACGGTCCGTAATATCATCAAAAGGTTCAGAGAATCTGGAGAAATCACTACACGTAAGGGGCAAGGCCGAAAACCAACATTGAATGCCCGTGACCTTCGATCCCTCAGGCGGTACTGCATCAAAAACCGACATCAGTGTGTAAAAGATATCACCACATGGGCTCAGGAATACTTCAGAAAACCACTGTCAGTAACTACAGTTCGTCGCTACATCTGTAAGTGCAAGTTAAAGCTCTACTATGCAAAGCAAAAGCCATTCATCAACAAGATCCAGAAACGCCGCCGGCTTTGCTGGGCCCGAGCACATCTGAGATGGACTGATGCAAAGTGGAAAAGTGTTCTGTGGTCTGATGAGTCCACATTTCAAATTGTCTTTGGAAACTGTGGACGTCGTGTCTTACGGACCAAAGAGGAAAAGAACCATCAGGACTGTTATAGGCGCAAAGTTCAAAAGCCAGCATCTGTGATGGTATGGGGGTGCATTAGTGCCCAAGGCATGGGTAACTTACACATCTGTGAAGGCACCATTAATGCTGAAAGGTACATACAGGTTTTGGAGCAACATATGCTGCCATCCAAGCGACGTCTTTTTCATGGACGCCCCAGCTTATTTCAGCAAGACAATGCCAAGCCACATTCTGCACGTGTTACAACAGCGTGGCTTCGTAGCAAAAGAGTGCGGGTCCTCCCCTGGCCTGCCTGCAGTCCAGACCTGTCCCCCATTGAAAATGTGTGGCGCATTATGAAACGTAAAATACGACAACGGAGACCCCGGACTGTTGAACAACTTAAGCTGTACATCAAGCAAGAATGGGGAAGAATTCCACCTGAAAAGCTTCAAAAATTGGTCTCCTCAGTTCCCAAACGTTTACTGAGTGTTGTTAAAAGGAAAGGCGATGTAACACAGTGGTAAATATGTCCCTGTGCCAACTTTTTTGCAATGTGTTGCTGCCATTGAATTCTAAGTTAATGGTTATTTGCAAAACAAAATAAAGTTTCTCCGTTCGAACATTAAATATATTGTCTTTGCATTCTATTCAGTTGAATATGGGTTGAAAAAGATTTGCAAGTCATTGTATTCTGTTTTTATTTGCGATTTGCACAACGTGCCAACTTTTCTGGTTTTGGGCTTGTATATATATATATATATATATATATATATATATATAATATAATATATATATAATATATATATATATATATATATATATATACATATATATATATATATATATATATATATATATATATATATATATATATATATATATATATATATATATATATATATATATATATATGATGAATTTACAGTGGAATACTTTTTCCGTTTGAATATTTTGTGATCAAAATCAAGGGGTTTATAACAAAATGTAACAAATAAAAAATGCTTCTCTGAAAATAGCTGTGCACAGGACAGTCAGAGAATGTGTGAAAAAACAGCCAAAGTCCAAAGAAAAACTTAGATTTTTCAAAAATTTGACAAATGATCAAATTACTTTTAACATTTTTGGAAAATCTGACTGTTAGAAGCAAAATAAAAAGAAAGACACAAGACCTGCTCAGTGTACGTTTGAGTCACCAGGTGGTCATACTATATGCATCAGTAGTTCTTGTTTTATCGCACATTGAGCATATCTGCACCTTTTCTTTATTTACTCGTGTTTCTGCAGTCCCATGACAACGGCGACTCTCAGCTGGACTCCTCAGAACTGCTCAGCTTCATCCAGCACAACGACTCCATGGTGCAGCTGCAGTCCTACGCAGACCAGGAGAGCAACAAACTGCTCAGGTCAGTGTGTTGTGCATGAGGAGGTCTGGGTGTAAGAACAACTGCTGTTTGCATTTCTTTCCACGCACTTTTAAATATTTGCTCATGTGATAAAACATAGATTGTGTTTGCTAAGGCTTGTAGTATAGGTTGATGAAACCTGTCAGGACCAGAACAAACAGGACTGAAGGCCTCCTGTGGGCGCCTGCTGCTAACAGCTGCTTTCTGTGGAATAAAACTCAGCTAATTATCGTTAACAGCTTGGTTGTCACTATTTGTAAGCAAATGCTCATTTTATTCTGCTTTTGCTTGTTTCCCCCAGGAGTCTCTGTGTTGATGCCCTCATTGAGCTCTCCGACGAGAACGCCGACTGGAAGCTGAGCTTTGACGAGTTCCTCAACTGTCTGAAACCTGGTTTCAATCCACCAGAGAAGAGTGAGTTTAAACAAAACCCTGAAATAATTGTATGTGAGGTTACATTATAGCTCTGTAGACTCAAATACGGTATACAAAGAGGCCCAGCATTCCTTAAATGAATGCATATCGCCCACTTCCTTCCATGCCAGACATTTAAACTACAATCATCTTTTGCTGAGTACCGTGAAGAATACTTACTGGTATGTGTTTATTAACCTTTCTTTAACCATGCAAATTTATTAGAGATCACAGATCTCTTTTGCAAGGGAGGTCTGGGCCTGAAGGTAGCCTAACATGTACAAAGTATGTTTTAGGAATGAGAGAAAACTGGAGGTTATGCACCATAACCAATTTTCCCTGAAGGAGGAGAACAAGGTGCAACAGAACACGTATGGGAAATAGCGCCCCCTTACTATAAAGCATGCTGCACGCCTCATTTCCTCATCTGCAAGCACTTTGCTGAGCTTTTAATTAAAAGCATTGAAGGGGCCGACTTGTGTTGCACCTTGTTCCCCTCCTTCAGGGAACATTGGTTATGGTGCATAACCTCCAGTTCCCTTTCAGTCGTTTCAGTAGTTATAGGAAATGTAATAATATAGGCAAAGAGGTCAGTTTTACTGATTTACCTATATATTAGATGTAAATTGGGCAGGGTTTAGACTGACACAAAAAGACATCAATAATTCACGGGTTCTCACTTTTTCAGACTAAATTATACTTCTGTGATTCGGTGATGCGATGTAAAAGACAAATGAAACATTAATTTATGTTGAAACAGCAGAACTGGATCATTTAATTAACAAATCATTAATCACAACATTTGTACATGGTTGATCGATCAAATTTGTAATGTAATAATATAGGCAGGGGGTCAGTTTAAATGATTTACCTATACCTAGATGAAAAATTGAGCTGGGTTTAGACTGATACCATTATCATCAATAATTCACGGGTTCTCACTTTTTCAGATTAATACATATAATTCTGTGACTTGGAGGTGAGATGTAATTGACAGAAAACTATAACTACGGTGCAACAGAACACGTATGGGAACATACCATCACTCCCCGGAAATGCACAAGCAGAGAGTGCAGCCTTATGCTGACAGCAAGAGCACGTTCAACTCCTCTGTATGGAGAGCACAGCCTGGG
>JBBPBX010045927.1:0-26798 GCA_038048925.1 Garcialebias charrua | reverse complement strand
AGGTGCATTTATTAAGAAAACGTTAGACTGAGACACACCTTTACTATAATTTCGAGCTAACAAACAATTGTTTAGGTACATTTCTTGTTAAATGTTGGAGGATAAAGCCACACTCCTCTTTCCTGTTTCTTTTTACAGACATAAGCCTCGCCTTTACTTGTCTCAAATCATCTAGCTCCAAGCCACAGCAGGTTTTGTTAATTCAAGTGAACAAAGCTTACATAATATGCAAAACAGAACCGATTACCTTCAATGTCCAGTCGTGAGTCCGACAGATGAACAGAGCAAAGTTGCAGCAGTGCAGCCTGCTATATTTGAATGAAGCGTGGCAAAGCAAGAGTGGCGTTGATTGGTTTGGACCTGATCACGTGCTACTTCCCAAGTTAAGCAAGAGGGGCTTTGATTGGTCAGGATTTGCTCTCCAAATGGAGCCCAGAGGGACTTGAAGTCCCTCTGGGGGAGGGACTTCACTTTACAGGAGCTTGGGTTTGGCTTCACTGAGTGAAGCTCCTGCTGTTGTTATGGTGATTACCCCACCCCCCAAAGAATGTCAACATTCAAGAAAGCCCATCACCCATCAGCAGCATTTAGCATTACCTGTCCTGGCTGCATACAGTATAACAAACGTCAGAGAGTCAGAGTCAGAATCTTTATTGTCATTCACACCACATAGTACATGTTATGAAACGAGATTATAAACACTGCGTCCCAGTTACATCCAACAACAAAATGTGAGAGAAAAACAGTAATAACATCTAAGAAGGTTTTTGCCATGATTTCAGAATCTGTTGGAATCATGGCAAAAACCAATGCAGATTTGTTCCTGTCTTTGATTTTATACGTCTACCTTATGTTTTGCTCGTTTTTTGATACTTTGTTTAAAAAAAAATAATAATAAAAAAGTATTTCTTTCTTTCTTTTGTTTTTTTCTCTTTTTTGTTTTCTATTGTTTATTGTTTGTTTATTGTTTAAGGAAATTCTACCATTGCTGTTCATCGTTCTTTAGTTTTAGCAGGTCGCTTTCGTAAATGAGCCCATGAGGTTCAATAAGATTTACCTGACTAAATAAAGGTTGAATGAAAAAAAAGATGTGGGCAGATATAATACGATTTCATCTTCTTTCTGCTCCCTTCATTTTATCCTACTTGTATTCTTGTATCTGATGAAACTGTCTTGTATTGTTCTTTTAAAATGAATGAATAAACATCAAATCAAATCAAATCAAAGATGTGAACTAAGAAAAACACCAACTAAAAATACACTAAGCACTAATATCATAGAATAACATTATGGGGCGGCCGTGGCACAGTGGTAATGGCAGTCGACCCCCGATCGGAAGGTTGGAGGTTCAAATCCCGCATCCGCCCACCATGTGTCGTTGTGTCCCTGGGCAAGACACTTAACCCCGAGTTGTCCCCGGTAGGTCTGGATGGCGCCTTGCAAGGCAGGCTACCACTACCGGTGTATGAATGTGTGAATGAATGGGTGGATGGCTGGTATTGTAAAGCGCTTTGGGGCTCCTCACAGGGGGCTGGAAAGCGCTATATAAATAAGCTCCATTTACCATTTACCATTTTACCATTATACTCCAACCAGTAGCACGAACATGAGTTTGCATGAGCAGATGAACACAGCAACACAAAACAGATCAGCAAAATGAACAGATCAGCAGCAACATGAAACAGATCAGTAACATGAACAGATCAGCAGCAACATGAAACAGATCAGTAGCAATATGAAACAGATCAGTAGCAACACAAAACAGATCAGTAACATGAACAGATCAGCAGCAACATGAAACAGATCAGTAGGAACATGAAAAGATCAGCAGCAACATGAAACAGATCAGCAGCAACATGAACAGATCAGCAGCAACATGAAACAGATCAGCAGCAATATGATGTGATTTTTCACAGTGACCATTCTATCCATCCATGGTTAGATATTCATGAGTCTAACAGCCTCAGGGTAGAAGCTGTTCCTCAGTCTAGTGGTTCTACACTTAATGCTCCTCAACCTCCTTCCTGAGGGGAGTGGGACAAAAAGTGTGTGTGCTGGGTGAGTGGGGTCCTTCATGATGCAGGTGGCTCTCTTCCTGCATCTGAAGGTGTAGATGTCTGTGATAAATCAAAAAGGCGTTCAATTCAAGATCAACTGGACTTTATTTGTAACAGAAAACGTTTCGACTTCTGTCCAGAAGTCTTTTTCAATTGAAAAAGACTTCTGGACAGAAGTCGAAACGTTTTCTGTTACAAATAAAGTCCAGTTGATCTTGAATTGAACGCCTTTTTGATTTATCATGTCCTGGATGACTGAGAATCTTCACCAGCATATGTCTGTGATAGTGGGGAGACTGACTCAAACATCTTCTGTGCAGCCTTCACCACTCTCTGCAGAGCTTCTGCAGCTGTGCAGCCTATGCCACACGTTGATGCTGGAGCACAGGATGCTCTCCACTGCACACCTGTAGAAGGAGGTGAGGACTGAGCTTCTCAGTCCAGCTTGTCTCAGCCGCCTGAGGAAGTAGTCTCTGATTACATGTACCTTTCTTAATCAGGCTGGTGGTGTTGTTGCTCCAGCTGAGGTTGTCATTCATGTGTACACCCAAGTACTGGTAGCTGGAGACCACTTCCACCGCAGATCCTCTTATGTTCAGTGGGGTGTGGGTGCGTTTTTTCCTTCTGAAGTCCACAATCATCTCCTTTGTCTTCTTCACATTAGCCGTGTTTCCATCCATTTTCATTTCGATTTTTGAGCTAATTTTTGAAATCTCGCAAATATGTAAATACAAATTAATGCGAAGCAGAAGCGTTTCCATCTGCTGGCTTGAAGCGCATCTACCAAGCCACGCACAGCGTCATTACGTCAGACGTCAGCGTCATTACGTCAGACGTCAGCACTGCGCATGTCTACAGTAAACAGGAAGTAGCGGTTGAAAACAGAACCCGGCCACACTTCTCGTCAAAATGGAGAGAATATTTCAGGTACGTGTTGCTATCGGGCAAGTTGTATTTATTCTGTCATGCCAACTAGTTTTAGCGATGTTACATGTTGTCCGGAGCGGAACAGCTGAACGTCACGTGACGTGAATGTTCGCTTCGGCAGCACGAGTCGGCAAATGTGTTTCCATCTGTCGTTTTGCGCATCTGCTCGGTTTCGAAGATCCCAAAAACCACCTCAAGCGAGTGTATCTACTTTTTGGTGAATTTCAGGAAGTAACCTCGCATTTTGCCGTTTCCATTAAGCTTTTCTGCTGCAATACTTCAAAATGCGCACCTAGAAACCTTGATGGAAACACGGCTATTGATGTGAAGTAAGGCTAGGCCATATCATATCGTTCTCCATAATACTGGTAAAATAAGCTTGCCCGGGCAAGAAAAATGATATCATGATATGCTAATTTCATGACGTAATACATCAGGGTGCCCCGCCCCCTTAACAACTGAGCGCGCCGAACCGAACTACGCACCTCCCCTCCACCTGTCTGTACTGGTGTAACAGTAATTAGTTGCGCACAATACCAGCTACCTAAAATGCTAAAAACAAACAACGCGCATCTCAGCTTCTCTCCATCCAGCTCTAAACTGCAGGTACAGACAGCTCAACTGTCTCTTGAGTTTCACAGTCGGTCCACGGACTAATGCCACGTCCTGACCAAACAGCTTTTCAACGGCAAAAAGGCTCGTCACGCACGCAAGTGGACGCACTGGACCCAGTGGTGTCCTGACCAGAACGAGAAGCTGCGGCGGTGTGGCGGCGGGGGGTGTGGGAGGAGCTTACCGGTACACCGAGTTCCTCACTGCACTCCGCCAGGCGAGGAGCTTTTTATTTCTGTCTCTGTAGAGAGCAGACTTGACTGGTCGTGAGGGACTTGTCGCGAACACACAGCTACAATGAGTTTCTCTTCCATAGTACATGACTCCGCGGGTTTTTTCTGTGTCCCACAAACAATACGTCACATAGTTGCGCAATACCCGCCCCCTCGTTTCCGCATCACATAGGGACTCTCCCCCTCTCTCCTCCCCCCGACTCTCCCTGATCAACCAATCAGGGAGAGTTGAACGGCTTTTGAACGTTTGAACGTTTGAACGGTGAAAACTTCAGCAATGATCAACGCGTGCTTGGAGGCTGAAGCGGGTTCACGTGCACGGAAAACGCTTTCCAGCACGCTCAACACGCACGTGACATGATGCCCGACGCCAAGACGCGGCTGGAGACGTATCCCCCATTGACTTTGCATGTAAACTGGACGCTCCTGCAGTTGAAAACGCGTTTGGTCAGGACGTGGCATAAGAAGCAGGTGATCAGAGAGAGTTCAGTCAGATAAATGAATCGGAATGAAACATTCCTGCAGGAACAGATGAAGCTGAAACACCAACAAGCTTCATGGTCAGCTGGACGCCTTGTTACAAGTTCTGGAAGTTCTAGCTCATTTAAAGGCAACATATATTTTGTTGTAGGTTTCATTAATGCTCAACAGATCTTAAGCTTCATTTTATTTAGTTGTTTTGGGAAACTACACCTGCACTTTATTTTTTCTGGTGGATTTTGTTGATCTTTATTTTGTGCAGACTTTTTCAATCTAAATAACAGAAGGATCATTAAAAAAATATATATACAGTACTTGGAGACTGAATAGTTTACTAAATAAATTAATTTCAATAAAATTACCCGTTGTTTTTAAAAAAAAATATATAATACTGCAATGCAACATGTTAAGTTAATTTTGTCAAATAAATAACTGATTTCTTTCTTTTTTTATTTGGGTTATATCACGAAATTTATCTTTATCGTCAGGATGCTCTGAAATATTACGATATAATATTCGAGCCATATCGCCGACCGCTAATGTGAAGGTTATTCTCCTTGCACCAGCTCTCCAGGTGATCCACCTCCTGCTTGTAGCTGGACTCATCATAGTTTGTGATGTATCCCACCACAGCTGTGGATCATGATTTTGAAGGCAGATGTGAAGTCCGAAAGAACATACGGGCGTATGAGTCCTTCTGTTCCAGGTGGATGAGAGCAGTGTGGACCACAGAGGAGATGACATCCTCTGTTGATTGGTTCTCACAGTATGCATACTGGTGAGGGTCCTCGTTGATGTTGATGGTTGTTTTAATGTGGGTCATGACCAGTTTTTCGAAGCATTTAGCTACTAACGGGTGAGGGCCACTGGCCAATAGTCATTCAGAGCAGTCACTGTAAAGCTTTTTTGGACTGGGATGATGGTGGTGTGGTCTTCAGGCAGACGGAATCTGTCTACAGGGCAAGTGAGGTGTTAAAGATATTGACCAGCACCTCGCAGAGCTGATCGGAACTTTCAACACTTTCCCAACACTTTTTTTTTGGATTATGGTATTTTGACAAATTGGGGTTAGGATTTCCAACTAAACGCAGTGATAGGACCACCAAACTCACAGATCCTGTTCTCCACGACAATCCTGACCGCAATCTGTGAGATTCATGTCTGTCTGTCTGTGTCGTGAACTTTCAACACTTTCCCAACACTTTTTTTTTGGATTATGGTATTTTGACAAATTGGGGTTAGGATTTCCAACTAAACGCAGTGATAGGACCACCAAACTCACAGATCCTGTTCTCCACGACAATCCTGACCGTAATCTGTGAGATTTGTGTCTGTCTGTCTGTGTCGTGAACTTTCAACACCTTCCCAACACTTTTTTTTGGATTATGGTATTTTGACAAATTGGGGTTAGGATTTCCAACTAAACGCAGTTATAGGACCACCAAACTCACATATCCTGTTCTCCACGAGAATCTTGACCGCAATCTGTGAGATTAGTGTCTGTCCTACGTTTAACCTATGAATTATGGGTATTTGTATTTTGACAAATTGGGGTTAGGATTTCCAACTAAACGCAGTGATAGGACCACCAAACTCACAGATCTTGTTCTCCATAACCCCCTGAACGTATTTTGTGAGATTTGTGTCTGTCCTACGTTTTCCCTATGAATTATGGGTATTTATGTATGGATATCATGAAAATATCCAATAGGATCTATCACAGATGTGTATCCGGAAAATATCCAATACTAGGATTTATTATGTATGGGTATCCAGAAAATATCCAATACTAGGATCTATCACAGATGTGTATCCGGAAGATATCTAATACTATGATTTATTATGTATGGGTATCATGAAAATATCCAAATGGATTTATCACAGATGTGTATCTGGAAAATATCCAAGCTGGAAATTGTCTAATGCAATGTTGCCAAAAAATACCACGGGCATTGCTGCTGTTTCTCACAGTTCCTTTGAAAAACCTGCTCTGTCAAGGATTTAACAAAAACACATTTAATGCTGGTTTAGGTTTTATCATTAAATATATTTCTAAAGCACAAATGACAGTATGGAGAAGTCTAGAAACAAATTTAGTTATGCTTTTGAATTGATTAATTGTTCGTGTGTAATATTTAATGTGTGACAAGAAAATGGGAGCACAAGCCAGTGTATCTCTTGTGCCGGTCCCAAGCCCGGGTAAATGGTGAGGGTTGTGTCAGGAATGGCATCCGATGTAAAACAATTGCCAAAACTATAATGCGAGTTCATCAAAGTGAAACCATACCGGATCGGTCGAGGCCCGGGTTAACAACGTCCGCCACCGGTGCTGTTGACAAACAGGGTGCCGGCGGAAATTGTACTACTGTTAGTCGAAGACCCCGAGGAGGGAAACGTGTCAGGAGACGGAGGGAGAGGAGGAAAGTGAAGAATGTAGGACTGAGGGTTGCAACTCTAAATGTGGGGACAATGACAGGCAAAGGTAGAGAGCTGGCTGACATGATGCAGAGAAGAAAGGTAGATGTTTTATGTGTCCAAGAGACCCAAGTGGAAGGGCAGCAAGGCTCGCAGTATTGGAGCAGGGTTCAAACTGTTTTACCATGGTGTGGATAGAAAGAGAAATGGAGTAGGGGTGGTCCTAGCCTGGTTAAAACCAGACCCTGTCCTTCACTTCGCTTCAGACAAGGGTCTGGACTTTCTCCATTGAAAATTCATTCAACCTTTATTTAGTCAGGTAAATCTTTTGAACCTCATGGGCTCATTTACGAAAGCGACCTGCTAAAACTAAAGAACAATGAACAGCAATGGTAGAATTTCCTTAAACAATAAACAAACAAACAATAAACAATAGAAAACAAAAGAGAGAGAATATATATATATATATATATATATATATATATATATATATATATAATATATATATATATATATATATATATATATATATATATACATATATACATATATATATATATATATATATATATATATATATATACATATATATACACATTCCTCCTTTTAACAAAGTATCAAAAAACTAGCAAAACATTATAAGGTATATGTATAAAATCAAAGACAGGAACAAATCTGCATTGGTTTTTGCCAGGATTCCAACAGATTCTGAAAACCATTTAGAGAAGTCAAGGTCGAGAGCTTCAGATCTTTTTGTAAGATATTCCATGAAGCAGGAGCGGAGTAGGAGAAGGCCCTTTTTCCAAGTTCAGTCCTCACTGACGGAACACTGCAGGTAATCATGTCCTGAGAGCGCACGCTGTAGCTGCACTCACGCAAAGACATGTAGGAGGAGATGTATGAGGGCAGCAGACCAAGAAGTGATTTGAAGATGAAAATGTACCAGTGGAAGAGTCTGCGTGAGGTTCTCCCCAGCTCCCCGGGCGCTGACCACGGCTGCTCACTGCACCACCTGGTGGTGGTTGGGTTAAATGCAGAGACCAATTTCGTCTGTCAAGTATGGGAAACATACACAGATGACAAAAATGTGATATTTATTTATTATTATTAATGATGATGTCCAGTTAACCAGTGAATACAGGGTGCAGTGGTGGGTACGATAATCACAACCAGTTATGAATCTTAGTGCACCATGATAGACAACATCCAACATCCGCAGGGTGCTTGTAGGAGCATTCATGTAGAGAATGTCACCGTAATCAATGGAGGGAAGGAAAGTCACAGATACAAGGCGTTTCCTAACATTCAGTGATAGACATGATCTGTTTCTGAAAAAGAAACCCAGTTTAACTTTCAGTTTCTTTACTAGGTTTTCCACGTGGAGTTTAAAAGAGAGATGTGAATCGATCAGGATACCCAGATATTTATAGGAATCAACAAACTCAATAGGTACACCCAGGGGCGCCTTATGGGAGGTAAAAGTTGGTACGATTCCAGGGGCCCTTGACAAACAGGGGCCCTAAATTGGCCTTTTTTTATTTTTATTTTTTTCATGGTGTGGTGGGCCCCTGATAATAATACATTAATGGTAGTAGCTTTGTTTTTACTTGTTTTAACAGTAAAACTTAAATATTATCTCTCCCAGACCAAAAAGCAAACATCGTGATATTTTACAAACACCCCTCTGTATCTGCATGAAATGGTATGTTCCTAGCTGCTTTGGGCTCTGAGCTCACTTGACGCTGCTGTGTGGTGTCTGCAGTCAGAGGATGACAGACAAGTTGCCCAGAAAAATCGTAAAATCAGGCTGTCAAAATAGGAAAGAGAAATAAGAAAAGGAAGACAGACAAAGGAAAGGGTCTCGATTTGTAACAGTTTTTCCCCAAGAGAGGTGGGTAGTGATGTGCGTGATTATCAACCTGTTCACTAGCTTCGCCTCATTTTTTTTTTTTTGCTCCCTCCCTCTCTTCTCTGTCTGTTGTCTGGTCTGAGCTCGCAACCCAAGTTATGAACCACACGTCACCATCCAACCACAGACAGGTCTTTTTCATTAAAATTACTGAACCAAGAGGCGGAAGTGACAAAATCTTAGATTTATTAACTCAACAAAAGATAATAAGATACACATGTTTTTATTTTGTAGACCAGATTAGAATATTTAGTTAAGCATCCAAATATGCTTACTGTCATTGTGTTTTAGGTAATGTCATTATGCAGTATTCCAGGTAGAAAAACAAGAAAAGTTTAACTTTTATTATTATTATTATAGGCAATATTTCTTAATTACATTAAGATGTATTATTTGTGGGGTTTGATTCTATTTGTAGATATTCAAATTAATTTACTAGATAGTCCCGTCTTCTTTACAGACATTTTGTTGTATTGCTTAGTAGAATTTGAATATCTACAAATAATACCAAAACCAACAAGTAATATAATTTAGAAATGTTGCCTAAAATGCACATTGACAATAAGCATACAGTATTTGTATGCTTAACTTAATATTCTTGGGCTACAAATGTTTAAGTTATATATTATATTTTGTTGATTTAATATATCTAAGATTTTGTCACTTCCACCTCTTGGTTCAGTACTTTGATTTTGCAAGACATGCTTTGATTGAATGAAAACAACCTGGCTGTGATTGGCTGTTGATGTGCTTCATTTACATATAACTTGGGTTGAACATGCAGAGACAGAGCCACGAGCAAGCAGAGGGAGATAGCAAGCGTGTGTGTGATTTGAATGCACATGCTTCAAATTATTGTTCATTTATATTGATATCTGCTGTTAAATCAGTGTTACTCAAGCTGGTGGCACAAATGTAACGACATATTTCACCAGCATTTAATCAATGAAAGAAAATGTTTACCAAGATATTCATATACAGTATACATATAACTTATCCCTGTACTATTCACCACACTTAACAACAGATGAGTCAGAATCGGCAGCAGCCCCAACTCCCAATAGCAGTGGAACTCCTCCCTGTCCCTGTGAAAAAGGTGAGCAACACTGTTCATTGACATGTAAGGTAACTGCAGAGCATACATGGCAACCCCTTGGGACATTTACCTGTATAGTGACTGTCAAAAATCCGTAATTGTAATTTTCACCAACAACTCTGTATTGGGGGTGGGGGGCTGTCTGCGGTGGAGATACAGCACAAACCAGGCAGAAAGGAGGTCGGGGAGATAACTTATTTCTAACGGCAGAACGATTTGTAGAACGATTGGAGCACTATCATCACAAAATATGCACATATCACAGTTACTTCATTAGACAATAATATTAACAATGACATATAAAGACAGACTGGGTGTAGAGTTGAAGAATGTGTTCATTTAACTTTATTGGGTTGTTTTACATTTGAAACAGAGTTTTTTTTAAAGAAAATTTTTAAAACTGAAAAAAATCCATGAGGTTGCTTTCTACACCTGTATACAGGTAGTCCCCGACTTACGAGCGCTCTGACCTACGAGGTTCCGGACTTACGAGCTGGCAAATTTTTGGAAAAAACGCAAAAAATACCGAGTTTTTCTGTGTTTTTTCACCACAGTTCGTTAGCTAAACATGTGGACACACGTTTCCGATCATTTTTATGCACTCGTAAGCAGTTTTTCGATGAAAAACGAGTGTTTGTAGTCGCGCTAGCAAAACCGTTCCAACTTACGAGCGAAATTCCGGACTTACGAGACACGTGGCGGCCGTTCCGAATTACGAGATTTCCATGTTACGAGCAACTCGTTGTAACGGAACTCGCTCGTAAGTCGGGGACTACCTGTACCTGCAAAATTAGGGAAAATCCATTTAAATTATGGACAATTTGACATGTATGGCAGAGTCTCTGGGGATTTTCCTCTCTCTCTTGCGCTTTCTACCATTACACAACAAAACTGAAATACTTATTGCAGGGGGGCCCAATTGGATTTTTTTTTTCATGGGGCCCAATATTCCTGGCGGCCCCCCTGGGTACACCATTTGAAGATAAAATCAGGTCAAATCAATTCTTGCTGGAGGCGTGGGCTCTGCTGATGGCTGCTCCCCCGTGGTCTTCTGAACTTGACATCAGCTCCACCTCCTGCTGAATTTTCTCTCGCTCCGTTGTATATTCTGTGTTTATATGATAATAAAACGTCCTAATAAAATAAAATAAAACCATGGATCGCTGGTCCAACACACCAGAAGACCAGGAAATCTGATGGGACTCGGGCAGCAAATTAAAACCTGACTTTAATTCTCTCGTGACAACCTGTCATTTCCTTGTTCATACACTCAGCGGAGGGTGAGGAAGAGAAGGAGGAGGGAGGAGGGAGCAATTACTTGACTTTTGGGAAAAAAAACAAAAGAAAACTCCAGATAAGGGATTAAGAAGGGGAAATTAATAAATTTGTGTCACATATCAAACAGTCCTGCATCGCTTTGCATCGCTTTGAATGAGAACATGCGGCTGCGCGCTGGGACAGGTGGGGGCATTTCCTTATCAGCGGAGGGAGAGAAGGAGGAGGAGGAGGGAGCGAACACTTGACTTTTGGCCAAAAAAACAAAAGAAAACTCCAGATAAGGGATTAAGAAGGGGAGATTAATACATTTGTGTCATTTATACAACAGTCCTGCATCGCTTTGAATGAGAACATGCGAATGCTCGCTGGCTGCGCTGGGACAGGTGGGGGCGTGGGTTAGGGGCCAAAAACTCCGCCCCTTCTCTGATTGGTCCGGTCAAAAAAAATCTACAAGAGAAATCCTGGTCTATGAGAGAAGTCCCAGACTGTGCAGTGAAGGGAAATGAGAATTGAGCAGAGCTGTGCAGGAAGGCGAGGGCCAGGCTAGGGTGGTCCTGAAGGAGGAGTTGGCAAAGAATGTAGTAGAGGTGAAGAAAGTGTCAGATAGGGTGATGTGTCTGAAGGTAGAAGTAGAAAGTCTGATGCTAAACATAGTCAGTGGTTATGCTCCACAGGTTGGATGTGATGCGGAGGAGAAAGATAAATTTTGGAAAGATTTGGATGAAGTGATAGAGAGTATTCCTAGGGAGGAAAGAGTGGTGATTGGAGCAGACCTGAATGGACATTTAGGTGAAGGAAACAGAGGGATGAGGAAGTGATGGGTAGGTTTGGTATCAAGGAAAGAAACCAGGAAGGACAGATAGTAGTGGATTTTGCCAAGAGAATGGAAATGGCTATAGTCAATACCTATTTCCAAAAGAGGGAGGAACATAGAGTGACCTATAAGTTCATAATATAGTTCTGTGCAAGCGCAGCTCTCTGGAGTGCAGGCTCCAGCAGCTGCAGCAGGGCGGAGCGAAAAAAGACAGAGGGCTGCGCAACGGTTTTCTGTGTTTATATGTTCATGAAAAGTTTTAAAAAATAAATAAAAACAGGGAGCGCTTCTCCTTCAGCCCACACAGCAGACCTGCACACCAGGAAATATGCTGGTGCAGCCTCGTTGGACATGACTTTAGTTCGCTCGTGACAAGTTCATTCATTCCTCCTCCTCCTCGGAGGAAGTGAATGGTGACAGCTTCAAGTGATCACTTGACTTTTGGCAAAAAAAACCAAAAGAAAATGCCAGATCAGCGATGAAGAAGAGGAATTTAATAAATTTGTGTATCAAAACAGTTCGGTGCGAGGCAGTTTGTCAACGCGTGCGCGTAGGCGTAGTAAAATTTGAGCTTGGCGCGTTCACGCCCGTGATCAAAAGCTTGTTCCGCGGCGCTCCCACGACGCTCCCTGGACGTGCCGCGGCGCTTGGAATAACGCAAAGCTATACTGGGGCCTTAATTCACAGACAAGACACCTCTGCTTCCCGTCTGGGAATCAACCCCAAAACTGAGTTGTAAAGGGCGAGGCATAGATCTGCGCTGGAGCGAGCGCTGCGCCACGCCCTGCCAGCGCCGTGTAAGCGCTGTTGCACAAGCCTTTGAACGCTCGCGCGAACGCGCCAAGCTCAAATTTTACGACCGCTCGCGCGCGCATTGTCTCATATTAAACTGCCCTGGTGGTGGACTGTTTTGTATGTTACACAAATGTATTAAATATCCCTTCTTCATCGCTGAACTTGGGTTTTCTTTTGTTTTTTTGCCAAAAGTCAAGTGATCGCTTGAAGCGGTCACCATTCGCTTCCTCCTCAGATGAGGAGGAATGAATGAACTTGTCACGAGCGAACTAAAGTCATGTCCAACGTGGATGCGCAGGTTCTAAACATTTCCTGGTGTGCTTGTCTGCTGTGTGGGCTGAAGGACCAGCGCTCCCTGTTTTAATTTTAAATTTTAGGACTTTTTTTATTAACATATAAACACAGAACAAAGCTGCGCAGCCCTCTGCCTTTCCCAACCTGTCAATCAAATCAGTAGGCTGTCAGCAAATGACCAATCAGCGACCTCAATTTGTCCCGTAGGTAAACGCTCCGCCCTGCTTCTGCTCAAATGACATCAAGTATTTGGAGCGAAAATGTTGGAGCCACACGCTGCTTCACGCTGAGCTCTGCTGTGAACCCCCCACGCGCAGCACACGCGCGTGGCGCGGCGCTCGGTCCAGCGTGAATTGAAAAAGTCGAAACGTCTTTTGCAACAAATAAAGTCGAGTTGATCTTGTATTGAACGCCTTTTTGATTTTATCATGTCCTGGACGACTGAGAATCTTCACCAGCATACCTTTGATGTTGTCATCATTCTTTGTTTGTAACCAGGTCTCTCTTGTAAATGAGTCCTCAAGGCTCAATGGGATTAACCTGCCTAAATAAAGGTTAAATGAATGAAATAGTAATTCAATTTGAACAAGATCCAAAACAATGGATTCTGTGAGGAAACAAGTTCTGTTTAACTACTATTTTATGGTGAGCTTTTTCATGGAGCTTCATGACGACCAGTGGATATACCTTTTTTTTTCTTTGTGTATGTGTGAGTTAAATAAATTCTTAACATCCACTCCAAATCAACATTTTGATTAACAGAAATAATTTCAAACCTGCAAATAGATAACTTTTAGTGACCCCTGGTGGTTTCATGATGCAATAAAATATAATCTCAAAATACAAGGATTTCTTACAATGGAAAAAACTGTTGAATGGTAGAGTTTAAAGCTAATTAAAGAGAGATAAAATCAATTTTAATTTTAATTGGTGGTCAATGGAATAGTTTTGGCCATGAGGGATACCACAGGGAGTATTTGATACTAAGGTCAGTTTTGTTGCTAATCTTTGACATCTTTGACACATCCCCTATCTGTGTAATATACATTTGATAGAAAAAGAAAATCCTTTAGGATTTGTGTAAAGATAACATTTTACACACACATGCACACGCACACACACACACACACACACACACACACACACACACACACACACACACACACACACACACAAATAAGCAAGTGTAGTCTGTTCATCGTTCTTTAGTTTTAGCAGTTCGCTTTCGTAAATGAGCCCATGAGGCTCAATAAGATTTACCTGACTAAATAAAGGTTGAATGAAAATTAATGAAAAGTTAAATATACATATCCAGACAATATCCAATACTAGGATTTATTATGTATGGGTATCCAGAAGATATCCAATGCTAGGCTTTATTATGTATGAGTATCCAGAAAATATCCAATATGAGGATCTGTCAGATATGTATCTGGAAAATATCCAATACTAGGATTTATTATGTATGGGTATCCAAAAAATATCTAATACTATGATCTATCACAGATGTGTATCCGGAAAATATCCAATACTAGGATTTACTACGTATGGATATCCGGAAAATATCCAATATGTGGATCTGTCTGATGTGTATCCGGAAAATATCTAATACCAGGATCTGTCACAGATAAATATCCGGCAAATATCCAATGCTAGTATTTATTATGTATGGGTATCCGGAAAATATCCAATATGAGGATCTGTCAGATGTGTATCTGGAAAATATCCAAAACTAGGATTTATTAAGTATGGGTATCCGGAAAATATCCAACACTAGGATCTGTCACAGATGTATATCCGTCAAATATCCAATGCTAGGATTTATTATGTATGGGTATCCGGAAAATATCCAATATGAGGATCTGTCAGATGTGTATCCGGAAAATATCCAATACTAGGATTTATTAAGTATGGGTATCCGGAAAATATCCAATACTAGGATCTATCACAGATGTGTATCCGGTAAATATCCAATGCTAGGATTTATTATGTATGGTTATCCGGAAAATATCCAAAATGTGGATCTGTCAGATGTGTATGCGGAAAATATCTAATACTAGGATTTATTATCTATGAGTATCCAGAAAATATCCAATAGTTAGATCTGTCACAGATGTGTATCCGGCAAATATCCAATGCTAGGATTTATTGTGTATGGGTATCCGGAAAATATCCAATATGAGGATCTGTCAGATGGGTATCTGGAAAATATCCAATACTAGGATTTATTAAGTATGGGTATCTAGAAAATATCCAATAGTAGGATCTATCACAGATGTGTATCTAAAGAGTATCCAATATTAGGATCTGTCACAGATTTGTATCCGGAAATATCCAATGCTAGGATTTATTATGTATGGGTATCCAGAAAATATCCAATACTAGGATCTATCACAGATATGTATCTGGAAAATATGCAGTAGTAGGATCTTTCTCATATGAGTATCCAGAAAATATCCGATACTAGGATCTCTCAAGTATGGGTATGCATAAAATATTCTATACTAGGATCTATCGCAGATGTGTATCCCGAAAATATCCTATACTAGGATTTATCATGTATGAGGATCCAGAAAAATATCCAGTGCTAGGATCTATCACAGATGGGTATGCGTGGGATATCCTGTACTAAGATCTGTTACAGATGAGATCTCCCCGTATACCACCGGAAACATATTGGATATGTGGCAGATACGGACAATTTCATAATGTTGTATCTCCCCGGATATTAGAGCTTTTTGTCCAGTGTTAAACTGCCTTCTAGCTTCATTTTAAAGGTGCACAACTGAAGCAATAGACAAAACCTACTATTTAGTAAGCGCCAAATTTTCATACAGCCCATTACACATTACAGAACAGCATAAACATCAAGGGCGGTCGGGTCGTCTAAAGCGCTGTGTTAAGGTTGCAGTCTCCCCTGGAGGCATGGGTTCATATCCCACTTCTGACTCAAGTTCCTATTAACCTCTACTGTACATTGCCAGGTAATTGACTCTTCTATGTAAAGATCTGATGTCCAACATGTCTTGTACAAAGCGTATACCTTCACTTATGGGTCTTATAGGGTTCAAGCATGACTTGAAAAACTTCAACTTCGTTCCATCTATATCTGACAAGGGATAATACTGAAAGATTATTCAATGTGTAATGTTTAGCTTTTCAGGGCCAACGTCTTTTACAACCTGATACTTTTCACTGTATCTAAACAGTTACTTGTCAGGATGGCCGAGCGGTCTAAGGCACTACGTTCAGGTCGTAGTCTCCCCTGGAGGTGTGGGTTCAAATCCCACTTCTGACATTCTTTCTTGATTACTTCTACTGTATGTCCCCAGGTAAATTGCTCCAGTAAGTCAAGACTTGGTATCCAACAGGTCTTGTACAATGAGTGCACATTCAGTCAACCATAATTATTATCTAGTTTAAGCAAGACTGAAATGGACTAAAACTCATTTCCCCTGACATCTTACAGGTTCAAGGCTGAAACACTATTCAAAGCGTACTAATTAGTTTGCAAGGGCTGACTTCTCAAACAGCCCTTTACACTTCACTTTTATTGGAAAGCATTCATGTCAGAATGGCCGAGCGGTCTAAGGCGCTACGTTCAGGTCGTAGTCTCCCCTGGAGGCGTGGGTTCAAATCCCACTTCTGACATACTTTCTTGATTACTACTACTGTCTTTCCCCAGATATTTAACTCCTCTATTTCAAGATCTTGTACCAAAAAGGTCCAGCTCAGAGCCTGCACAAGCACTTACATTAGTTATTATCTGGATTTAGCATGACTGAAAGGGACTTAAACTAGGTTCCAGCTACATCTTACAGGTGCACAACTGAAACGTTATTCAAAAAGTACCATTTAGTTTGTAATTGCCAACTTTTAGTACAGCCAAATGCACATCACTTTACAAAATTCCTACATGTCATGGTGGCACAGTGGTCTAAGTCACTGCACTATGATCGCATTCTCTGCATGAGCCGTGGGTTCAAATCCCATTACTGATAATTTTTCTTGATTACTGCTAGTGTATGTGGCCATGTAATACACTCCTCTGTCAAGATCTGCCATCAAACAGGTCTTCTACAAAGCATACCCATTTCCTTTCTGTAATTATTTGGTTTAAGCATGAGTGAAAGAGATTAAACTGCCTTCTAGCTTCATTTTAAAGGTGCACAACTGAAGCAATAGACAAAACCTACTATTTAGTAAGCGCCAAATTTTCATACAGCCCATTACACATTACAGAACAGCATAAACATCAAGGGCGGTCGGGTCGTCTAAAGCGCTGTGTTAAGGTTGCAGTCTCCCCTGGAGGCATGGGTTCATATCCCACTTCTGACTCAAGTTCCTATTAACCTCTACTGTACATTGCCAGGTAATTGACTCTTCTATGTAAAGATCTGATGTCCAACATGTCTTGTACAAAGCGTATACCTTCACTTATGGGTCTTATAGGGTTCAAGCATGACTTGAAAAACTTCAACTTCGTTCCATCTATATCTGACAAGGGATAATACTGAAAGATTATTCAATGTGTAATGTTTAGCTTTTCAGGGCCAACGTCTTTTACAACCTGATACTTTTCACTGTATCTAAACAGTTACTTGTCAGGATGGCCGAGCGGTCTAAGGCACTACGTTCAGGTCGTAGTCTCCCCTGGAGGTGTGGGTTCAAATCCCACTTCTGACATTCTTTCTTGATTACTTCTACTGTATGTCCCCAGGTAAATTGCTCCAGTAAGTCAAGACTTGGTATCCAACAGGTCTTGTACAAAGCGTATACCTTCACTTATGGGTCTTATAGGGTTCAAGCATGACTTGAAAAACTTCAACTTCATTCCATCTATATCTGACAAGGGATAATACTGAAAGATTATTCAATGTGTAATGTTTAGCTTTTCAGGGCCAACGTCTTTTACAACCTGATACTTTTTACTGTATCTAAACAGTTTCTTGTCAGGATGGCCGAGCGGTCTAAGGCGCTGCGTTTAGGTCGCAGTCTCGCCTGGAGGCGTGGGTTCAATTCCCACTTCTGACATTCTTTCTTGATTACTTCTACTGTATGTCCCCAGGTAAATTGCTCCAGTATGTCAAGACTTGGTATCCAACAGGTGTTGTACAATGAGTGCACATTCAGTCAACCATAATTATTATCTAGTTTAAGCAAGACTGAAATGGACTAAAACTCATTTCCCCTGACATCTTACAGGTTCAAGGCTGAAACACTATTCAAAGCGTACTAATTAGTTTGCAAGGGCTGACTTCTCAAACAGCCCTTTACACTTCACTTTTATTGGAAAGCATTCATGTCAGAATGGCCGAGCGGTCTAAGGCGCTACGTTCAGGTCGTAGTCTCCCCTGGAGGCGTGGGTTCAAATCCCACTTCTGACATACTTTCTTGATTACTACTACTGTCTTTCCCCAGATATTTAACTCCTCTATTTCAAGATCTTGTACCAAAAAGGTCCAGCTCAGAGCCTGCACAAGCACTTACATTAGTTATTATCTGGATTTAGCATGACTGAAAGGGACTTAAACTAGGTTCCAGCTACATCTTACAGGTGCACAACAGAAACGTTATTCAAAAAGTACCATTTAGTTTGTAATTGCCAACTTTTAGTACAGCCAAATGCACATCACTTTACAAAATTCATACATGTCATGGTGGCACAGTGGTCTAAGTCACTGCACTAAGATAGCATTCTCTGCATGAGGCGTGGGTTCAAATCCCGTTACTGATAATTTTTCTTGATTACTGCTAGTGTATGTGGCCATGTAATACACTCCTCTGTCAAGATCTGCCATCAAACAGGTCTTCTACAAAGCATACCCATTTCCTTTCTGTAATTATTTGGTTTAAGCATGAGTGAAAGAGATTAAACTGCCTTCTAGCTTCATTTTAAAGGTGCACAACTGAAGCAATAGACAAAACCTACTATTTAGTAAGCGCCTAATTTTCATACAGCCCATTACAATTTACAGAACAGCATAAACATCAAGGGCGGTCGGGTCGTCTAAAGCGCTGTGTTAAGGTTGCAGTCTCCCCTGGAGGCATGGGTTCATATCCCACTTCTGACTCAAGTTCCTATTAACCTCTACTGTACATTGCCAGGTAAGTGACTCTTCTATGTAAAGATCTGTTGTCCAACAGGTCTTGTACAAAGCGTATACCTTCACTTATGGGTCTTATAGGGTTCAAGCATGACTTGAAAAACTTCAACTTCATTCCATCTATATCTGACAAGGGATAATACTGAAAGATTATTCAATGTGTAATGTTTAGCTTTTCAGGGCCAACGTCTTTTACAACCTGATACTTTTCACTGTATCTAAACAGTTACTTGTCAGGATGGCCGAGCGGTCTAAGGCACTACGTTTAGGTCGCAGTCTCCCCTGGAGGCGTGGGTTCAAATCCCACTTCTGACATTCTTTCTTGATTACTTCTACTGTATGTCCCCAGGTAAATTGCTCCAGTAAGTCAAGACTTGGTATCCAACAGGTCTTGTACAATGAGTGCACATTCAGTCAACCATAATTATTATCTAGTTTAAGCAAGACTGAAATGGACTAAAACTCATTTCCCCTGACATCTTACAGGTTCAAGGCTGAAACACTATTCAAAGCGTACTAATTAGTTTGCAAGGGCTGACTTCTCAAACAGCCCTTTACACTTCACTTTTATTGGAAAGCATTCATGTCAGAATGGCCGAGCGGTCTAAGGCGCTACGTTCAGGTCGTAGTCTCCCCTGGAGGCGTGGGTTCAAATCCCACTTCTGACATACTTTCTTGATTACTACTACTGTCTTTCCCCAGATATTTAACTCCTCTATTTCAAGATCTTGTACCAAAAAGGTCCAGCTCAGAGCCTGCACAAGCACTTACATTAGTTATTATCTGGATTTAGCATGACTGAAAGGGACTTAAACTAGGTTCCAGCTACATCTTACAGGTGCACAACTGAAACGTTATTCAAAAAGTACCATTTAGTTTGTAATTGCCAACTTTTAGTACAGCCAAATGCACATCACTTTACAAAATTCCTACATGTCATGGTGGCACAGTGGTCTAAGTCACTGCACTATGATCGCATTCTCTGCATGAGCCGTGGGTTCAAATCCCATTACTGATAATTTTTCTTGATTACTGCTAGTGTATGTGGCCATGTAATACACTCCTCTGTCAAGATCTGCCATCAAACAGGTCTTCTACAAAGCATACCCATTTCCTTTCTGTAATTATTTGGTTTAAGCATGAGTGAAAGAGATTAAACTGCCTTCTAGCTTCATTTTAAAGGTGCACAACTGAAGCAATAGACAAAACCTACTATTTAGTAAGCGCCGAATTTTCATACAGCCCATTACACATTACAGAACAGCATAAACATCAAGGGCGGTCGGGTCGTCTAAAGCGCTGTGTTAAGGTTGCAGTCTCCCCTGGAGGCATGGGTTCATATCCCACTTCTGACTCAAGTTCCTATTAACCTCTACTGTACATTGCCAGGTAATTGACTCTTCTATGTAAAGATCTGATGTCCAACATGTCTTGTACAAAGCGTATACCTTCACTTATGGGTCTTATAGGGTTCAAGCATGACTTGAAAAACTTCAACTTCGTTCCATCTATATCTGACAAGGGATAATACTGAAAGATTATTCAATGTGTAATGTTTAGCTTTTCAGGGCCAACGTCTTTTACAACCTGATACTTTTCACTGTATCTAAACAGTTACTTGTCAGGATGGCCGAGCGGTCTAAGGCACTACGTTCAGGTCGTAGTCTCCCCTGGAGGCGTGGGTTCAAAACCCACTTCTGACATACTTTCTTGATTACTACTACTGTCTTTCTCCAGATACTTAACTCCTCTATTTCAAGATCTTGTACCAAAAAGGTCCAGCTCAGAGCCTGCACAAGCACTTACATTAGTTATTATCTGGATTTAGCATGACTGAAATGGACTTAAACTAGGTTCCAGCTACATCTTACAGGTGCACAACAGAAACGTTATTCAAAAGTACCATTTAGTTTGTAATTGCCAACTTTTAGTACAGCCAAATGCACATCACTTTACAAAGATTCCTACATGTCATGGTGGCACAGTGGTCTAAGTCACTGCACTAAGATAGCATTCTCTGCATGATGCGTGGGTTCAAATCCCATTACTGATTATTTTTCTTGATTACTGCTAGTGTATGTGGCCATGTAATACACTCCTCTGTCAAGATCTGCCATCAAACAGGTCTTCTACAAAGCATACCCATTTCCTTTCTGTAATTATTTGGTTTAAGCATGAGTGAAAGAGATTAAACTGCCTTCTAG
Source organism: Garcialebias charrua (assembly GCA_038048925.1). NCBI lineage: Eukaryota > Metazoa > Chordata > Actinopteri > Cyprinodontiformes > Rivulidae > Garcialebias > Garcialebias charrua. The sequence continues at coordinate 5,577 of JBBPBX010045927.1, read as the reverse complement.
CTTCATTTTAAAGGTGCACAACTGAAGCAATAGATAAAACCTACTATTTAGTAAGCGCCAAATTTTCATACAGCCCATTACAATTTACAGAACAGCATAAACATCAAGGGCGGTCGGGTCGTCTAAAGCGCTGTGTTAAGGTTGCAGTCTCCCCTGGAGGCATGGGTTCATATCCCACTTCTGACTCAAGTTCCTATTAACCTCTACTGTACATTGCCAGGTAAGTGACTCTTCTATGTAAAGATCTGTTGTCCAACAGGTCTTGTACAAAGCGTATACCTTCACTTATGGGTCTTATAGGGTTCAAGCATGACTTGAAAAACTTCAACTTCATTCCATCTATATCTGACAAGGGATAATACTGAAAGATTATTCAATGTGTAATGTTTAGCTTTTCAGGGCCAACGTCTTTTACAACCTGATACTTTTCACTGTATCTAAACAGTTACTTGTCAGGATGGCCGAGCGGTCTAAGGCGCTGCGTTTAGGTCGCAGTCTCGCCTGGAGGCGTGGGTTCAAATCCCACTTCTGACATTCTTTCTTGATTACTTCTACTGTATGTCCCCAGGTAAATTGCTCCAGTATGTCAAGACTTGGTATCCAACAGGTGTTGTACAATGAGTGCACATTCAGTCAACCATAATTATTATCTAGTTTAAGCAAGACTGAAATGGACTAAAACTCATTTCCCCTGACATCTAACAGGTTCAAGGCTGAAAAACTATTCAAAGCGTACTAATTAGTTTGCAAGGGCTGACTTCTCAAACAGCCCTTTACACTTCACTTTTATTGGAAAGCATTCATGTCAGAATGGCCGAGCGGTCTAAGGCGCTACGTTCAGGTCGTAGTCTCCCCTGGAGGCGTGGGTTCAAATCCCACTTCTGACATACTTTCTTGATTACTACTACTGTCTTTCCCCAGATATTTAACTCCTCTATTTCAAGATCTTGTACCAAAAAGGTCCAGCTCAGAGCCTGCACAAGCACTTACATTAGTTATTATCTGGATTTAGCATGACTGAAAGGGACTTAAACTAGGTTCCAGCTACATCTTACAGGTGCACAACAGAAACGTTATTCAAAAAGTACCATTTAGTTTGTAATTGCCAACTTTTAGTACAGCCAAATGCACACCACTTTACAAATATTCATACATGTCATGGTGGCACAGTGGTCTAAGTCACTGCACTAAGATAGCATTCTCTGCATGAGGCGTGGGTTCAAATCCCGTTACTGATAATTTTTCTTGATTACTGCTAGTGTATGTGGCCATGTAATACACTCCTCTGTCAAGATCTGCCATCAAACAGGTCTTCTACAAAGCATACCCATTTCCTTTCTGTAATTATTTGGTTTAAGCATGAGTGAAAGAGATTAAACTGCCTTCTAGCTTCATTTTAAAGGTGCACAACTGAAGCAATAGACAAAACCTACTATTTAGTAAGCGCCAAATTTTCATACAGCCCATTACAATTTACAGAACAGCATAAACATCAAGGGCGGTCGGGTCGTCTAAAGCGCTGTGTTAAGGTTGCAGTCTCCCCTGGAGGCATGGGTTCATATCCCACTTCTGACTCAAGTTCCTATTAACCTCTACTGTACATTGCCAGGTAAGTGACTCTTCTATGTAAAGATCTGTTGTCCAACAGGTCTTGTACAAAGCGTATACCTTCACTTATGGGTCTTATAGGGTTCAAGCATGACTTGAAAAACTTCAACTTCATTCCATCTATATCTGACAAGGGATAATACTGAAAGATTATTCAATGTGTAATGTTTAGCTTTTCAGGGCCAACGTCTTTTACAACCTGATACTTTTCACTGTATCTAAACAGTTACTTGTCAGGATGGCCGAGCGGTCTAAGGCACTACGTTTAGGTCGCAGTCTCCCCTGGAGGCGTGGGTTCAAATCCCACTTCTGACATTCTTTCTTGATTACTTCTACTGTATGTCCCCAGGTAAATTGCTCCAGTAAGTCAAGACTTGGTATCCAACAGGTCTTGTACAATGAGTGCACATTCAGTCAACCATAATTATTATCTAGTTTAAGCAAGACTGAAATGGACTAAAACTCATTTCCCCTGACATCTTACAGGTTCAAGGCTGAAACACTATTCAAAGCGTACTAATTAGTTTGCAAGGGCTGACTTCTCAAACAGCCCTTTACACTTCACTTTTATTGGAAAGCATTCATGTCAGAATGGCCGAGCGGTCTAAGGCGCTACGTTCAGGTCGTAGTCTCCCCTGGAGGCGTGGGTTCAAATCCCACTTCTGACATACTTTCTTGATTACTACTACTGTCTTTCCCCAGATATTTAACTCCTCTATTTCAAGATCTTGTACCAAAAAGGTCCAGCTCAGAGCCTGCACAAGCACTTACATTAGTTATTATCTGGATTTAGCATGACTGAAAGGGACTTAAACTAGGTTCCAGCTACATCTTATCAAAAAGTACCATTTAGTTTGTAATTGCCAACTTTTAGTACAGCCAAATGCACATCACTTTACAAAATTCCTACATGTCATGGTGGCACAGTGGTCTGAGTCACTGCACTATGATCGCATTCTCTGCATGAGCCGTGGGTTCAAATCCCATTACTGATAATTTTTCTTGATTACTGCTAGTGTATGTGGCCATGTAATACACTCCTCTGTCAAGATCTGCCATCAAACAGGTCTTCTACAAAGCATACCCATTTCCTTTCTGTAATTATTTGGTTTAAGCATGAGTGAAAGAGATTAAACTGCCTTCTAGCTTCATTTTAAAGGTGCACAACTGAAGCAATAGACAAAACCTACTATTTAGTAAGCGCCAAATTTTCATACAGCCCATTACACATTACAGAACAGCATAAACATCAAGGGCGGTCGGGTCGTCTAAAGCGCTGTGTTAAGGTTGCAGTCTCCCCTGGAGGCATGGGTTCATATCCCACTTCTGACTCAAGTTCCTATTAACCTCTACTGTACATTGCCAGGTAATTGACTCTTCTATGTAAAGATCTGATGTCCAACATGTCTTGTACAAAGCGTATACCTTCACTTATGGGTCTTATAGGGTTCAAGCATGACTTGAAAAACTTCAACTTCGTTCCATCTATATCTGACAAGGGATAATACTGAAAGATTATTCAATGTGTAATGTTTAGCTTTTCAGGGCCAACGTCTTTTACAACCTGATACTTTTCACTGTATCTAAACAGTTACTTGTCAGGATGGCCGAGCGGTCTAAGGCACTACGTTCAGGTCGTAGTCTCCCCTGGAGGTGTGGGTTCAAATCCCACTTCTGACATTCTTTCTTGATTACTTCTACTGTATGTCCCCAGGTAAATTGCTCCAGTAAGTCAAGACTTGGTATCCAACAGGTCTTGTACAAAGCGTATACCTTCACTTATGGGTCTTATAGGGTTCAAGCATGACTTGAAAAACTTCAACTTCATTCCATCTATATCTGACAAGGGATAATACTGAAAGATTATTCAATGTGTAATGTTTAGCTTTTCAGGGCCAACGTCTTTTACAACCTGATACTTTTTACCGTATCTAAACAGTTTCTTGTCAGGATGGCCGAGCGGTCTAAGGCGCTGCGTTTAGGTCGCAGTCTCGCCTGGAGGCGTGGGTTCAATTCCCACTTCTGACATTCTTTCTTGATTACTTCTACTGTATGTCCCCAGGTAAATTGCTCCAGTATGTCAAGACTTGGTATCCAACAGGTGTTGTACAATGAGTGCACATTCAGTCAACCATAATTATTATCTAGTTTAAGCAAGACTGAAATGGACTAAAACTCATTTCCCCTGACATCTAACAGGTTCAAGGCTGAAAAACTATTCAAAGCGTACTAATTAGTTTGCAAGGGCTGACTTCTCAAACAGCCCTTTACACTTCACTTTTATTGGAAAGCATTCATGTCAGAATGGCCGAGCGGTCTAAGGCGCTACGTTCAGGTCGTAGTCTCCCCTGGAGGCGTGGGTTCAAATCCCACTTCTGACATACTTTCTTGATTACTACTACTGTCTTTCCCCAGATATTTAACTCCTCTATTTCAAGATCTTGTACCAAAAAGGTCCAGCTCAGAGCCTGCACAAGCACTTACATTAGTTATTATCTGGATTTAGCATGACTGAAAGGGACTTAAACTAGGTTCCAGCTACATCTTACAGGTGCACAACAGAAACGTTATTCAAAAAGTACCATTTAGTTTGTAATTGCCAACTTTTAGTACAGCCAAATGCACACCACTTTACAAATATTCATACATGTCATGGTGGCACAGTGGTCTAAGTCACTGCACTAAGATAGCATTCTCTGCATGAGGCGTGGGTTCAAATCCCGTTACTGATAATTTTTCTTGATTACTGCTAGTGTATGTGGCCATGTAATACACTCCTCTGTCAAGATCTGCCATCAAACAGGTCTTCTACAAAGCATACCCATTTCCTTTCTGTAATTATTTGGTTTAAGCATGAGTGAAAGAGATTAAACTGCCTTCTAGCTTCATTTTAAAGGTGCACAACTGAAGCAATAGACAAAACCTACTATTTAGTAAGCGCCAAATTTTCATACAGCCCATTACAATTTACAGAACAGCATAAACATCAAGGGCGGTCGGGTCGTCTAAAGCGCTGTGTTAAGGTTGCAGTCTCCCCTGGAGGCATGGGTTCATATCCCACTTCTGACTCAAGTTCCTATTAACCTCTACTGTACATTGCCAGGTAAGTGACTCTTCTATGTAAAGATCTGTTGTCCAACAGGTCTTGTACAAAGCGTATACCTTCACTTATGGGTCTTATAGGGTTCAAGCATGACTTGAAAAACTTCAACTTCATTCCATCTATATCTGACAAGGGATAATACTGAAAGATTATTCAATGTGTAATGTTTAGCTTTTCAGGGCCAACGTCTTTTACAACCTGATACTTTTCACTGTATCTAAACAGTTACTTGTCAGGATGGCCGAGCGGTCTAAGGCACTACGTTTAGGTCGCAGTCTCCCCTGGAGGCGTGGGTTCAAATCCCACTTCTGACATTCTTTCTTGATTACTTCTACTGTATGTCCCCAGGTAAATTGCTCCAGTAAGTCAAGACTTGGTATCCAACAGGTCTTGTACAATGAGTGCACATTCAGTCAACCATAATTATTATCTAGTTTAAGCAAGACTGAAATGGACTAAAACTCATTTCCCCTGACATCTTACAGGTTCAAGGCTGAAACACTATTCAAAGCGTACTAATTAGTTTGCAAGGGCTGACTTCTCAAACAGCCCTTTACACTTCACTTTTATTGGAAAACATTAATGTCAGAATGGCCGAGCGGTCTAAGGCGCTACGTTCAGGTCGTAGTCTCCCCTGGAGGCGTGGGTTCAAATCCCACTTCTGACATACTTTCTTGATTACTACTACTGTCTTTCCCCAGATATTTAACTCCTCTATTTCAAGATCTTGTACCAAAAAGGTCCAGCTCAGAGCCTGCACAAGCACTTACATTAGTTATTATCTGGATTTAGCATGACTGAAAGGGACTTAAACTAGGTTCCAGCTACATCTTACAGGTGCACAACTGAAACGTTATTCAAAAAGT
>JBBPBX010045926.1:0-11726 GCA_038048925.1 Garcialebias charrua | reverse complement strand
ATATATATATATATTTTTTTTTTTTTTTTTTTTATAAATGAATACATGTACAGTACTGGACAGTCACCAAGCACTTAGCCTATCCTAACACAGTTTTTAAAGATGAAGGAATGAGTTGAATTGTCTCCCTTTCACATAAAGGAAGCTAGCTCCCTTTATGGGAATGGAGCCTGCAGGGAGGAGGGACACCATTCAACTGACTCCTTAACTGTGTTAGGATAGGCTAAGTGCTTGGTGACTGTACAGTACTGTACATTTATCTATTTATAAATAAAAAACAATAAAAAATAAAAATACTGTATATACAGTACTGTATATTTTTAATAAATAGATAAATGTACAGTACTGTACAGTCACCAAGCACTTAGCCTATCCTAACACAGTTTTTAAAGATGAAGGAGTCAGTTGAATTGTCTCCCTCCTCCCTGCAGGCTCCATTCCCATAAAGGGAGCTACTTTCACTTTATGTGAAAGGGAGACAATTCAACTCATTCCTTCATCTTTAAAAACTGTGTTAGGATAGGCTAAGTGCTTGGTGACTGTCCAGTACTGTACATGTATTCATTTATAATAATAAAAAAGTAAAAAAAAAAATAAATTAATTTTTTATTTATTTTACTATGTGATCCTACTTACGAATTTTTGACATACGAGCACCCCCTAGGGACGGAACTCGCTCGTAAGTCGGGGACTACCTGTATGTTCACTCACACAGACTTGGAACAATATGCCTCATCTGTACTGGACCACACCTCCACCACTATAGACAGTGTCACCACCCAGAAACTGATCACCATGTACCCCAACCAGAAGCCTTGGATAAATAGGGATGTCCGTCTCCTGCTGAAGGCCCGCAACGTTGCCTTCAGGTCAGGGGATGCACAGGCCTACAGTACAGCCAGGGCCGAGTAGAAGAGGGGCATCTAATGCCCCTTTTCCACTCGCTCGGCCCAGAGCGGATCAGTCTGGTCCGGTCTGGTTCAGTTCGGATCGGCTCACATGTAGGTTTGTCTCCATTCACTACTGCAGCCCTTCTGTGGGCGGGGTGTAGAATCTCACTCGTCCTACCACGTGGTGGCGGTAGTGTTACCTCAAGCTATTTACTAGCAACCACTAAACGTTAGAAGAAGAACACCCTGCAGGACCTTGTCTCACCACCTGTTGGCGGTAATGTGCCTTGAGCTATTTAATGCTCTAATCTTACTTTATTTGCTTTTCAGCTTGTTTTAAACCCATGTTTTCCATTTTGTTTCTTTATAATAAAGGTTATTCTCATATATGCACAAGGTTCCTGTTAACATTGCTTAACAAATGTTGAGTCAGAAAAATACAGACAAGAAAAGAAAGTGAAATCATACTGAACACTAAAAGATGACAGATAGAAGAAAAAATAAAAAAAGAACCCTCCTACCACATTAATTGCCATGCCACCGTGTACCACCAGTCTGTGTAACCCACCAATCGAGCTGTGCTGAAAAAAATTACATTTATCTGGTAAGTAATATTGATATCTAGCTAATAATATTAATTATTAATAGTAACTGAAAATCATTCTTACCTTAATGATGACTAATATAGCCATGGAGTAATCTCTGGGTCTCTGAACAGCTGACCATTGATGTACAGTTTGTCCACCGAGATTGCAGCTCTTCTACCTTCATTTAAATTTTGTTTCCTAATCGGGAACAGAACGCGCCTTCTACTTAGAATCTCTGCAGGAAATTGATCATTCATACTGAAATTGGTGTCACGTAGTTCCCTACCTCGGCTTTTTACCTGTATTTTTTGTTTAAAATGTTCAAATCTGGCTACAATCGGCCGCGGCCTAGTGTCCCCAGCTTTCTTACCTCCGAGGCGGTGAACTCTGTGAAAAGTGATGGAATTAACCACGTCACTCGTCAACTTCAGCTGAGTCTGCATGAAGGCCCGAACCGAGGTTTCGACGTCTTCATCTGTTTTCTCTGAGATTCCAGAGAAGACCATGTTTTCCCGCATGCTCCGGGATTGTATCTCCAGTATAGATTCTTTAATTTTTCTATTATCACCGGATAGCTGTGATACCTCTTCGGTGAGCGTTTTAACCGTTCCCCTCAGCTGCTGGTTTTCACTAGCGAGCGATGCTACTTGTTGCTGGCTGAACTCCAAAGAAATTTTCAAGTCTTGGAATTCCTTGTGTAGCAATTCCACCAGTGCTAAACGAGCGTCCAAGCTAGTTAATTTACCGTCAATCGACTCCAGGATCTCTTTAAAGCCCGAATTATCAGTAGACGGTGAAGAAGCGCTATCTAAACTACCGTGTCTGTGCCTTTTAGCATTCGGGGTGCTAGCAGCGGCACCGGAAGTAGCATTAGATTTTCCCATGACAACACTTTCGTAACACTCGTCAACAAACAATTCCAGACTTTGCAAAGTTTCTTCTTCCAGCTTGTTTGATGAGAAAAAAGTCAGTTAATAGTATTTAATACTAACGACTTTTAAACAATATTACATTTAATTATTTCATTTTTTATTTACTTATATTTTATACTACATTTAATTAAATGGCTTTAAATCTTTTTATTTTTAATCATATAAATATTAACTTACCCAAGCTTTATCATACTCACGCACAGTTTTTTCCTCTAACTTCTCAGCAACAGCTCATTGCAGCTCCACACTGTCACACCTGCAGCAATCACCTCCTCTAATGCCTCTTTTCCACCGCTCGGCTCGGCTCGGGTTGGATCGGCTCAGTTCGGGTCGGGTCGGGTCACATCTATATTCTGTTTCCACAGCTTTTTTGTACCCCTTCTGTGGGCGGGGTCCAGAATCCTACTCGTCTTACCACATGGTGGCAGTAGTGTTCCCTCAAGCTATTTACTAGTAGCCACCACTAGAAGAACACAATAAAGGCTTTGACAGAATGTTGTGAAAGGGATGTCATGCTATAATGAGTACCTCATGAGCTGTAATCTTTAAACCCAATTCATATTCCTACCTTGTTGCCTTCTTTAAACCCATGTATTTTCCAATTTAGTATTTTTACAATAAAGCTGTATTAAAAACATATTTTATTATTTAGTTATGCACAAGGTGCTTGATAAAGTTGCAAAACCATATTTGAGCTGCTTCAACCTTCCTGGCCTCCCCGTTCTCAGATCAGCTGAGCAGTTGCTGCTGACAGTCCTCAAAACTTTTTAAATCTTATTTAAAAACACACATTTATTCCTTGGCTTTTAACACGTGATCTTATATTTTATGGCATTTTAACCCTTGTGTTGTCCTGCGGGTCAAAAGTGACCCGCTACCATGTTTAGCTATAGAAAAAATACCTTAAACTATATTTTTCCAACTTGAAATTTTATGACTTTTCCTAAAGTGACCCCATCATTACAAAAAGTGATACTTTGTTTTTGTCTAGGTTTACATGTGGGCTGTACACCACTAGGGTCCAAAGATCGTCCTATGGGTCATTTTTGACCCGTGAATTATAAAGGCATTTAAACACCAGAAAAAAGTTCAAAGGCCACACACAAACTCTCTCTAACACACACACACACACACACACACACACACACACACACACACACACACACACACATCAAAGACACTAGAACTTGCATTTGACCTGCACCTGCACTCTTGATCTGCAGCTAACCCCTCACATCACACAAGCTGCCAAGCAAAACAAAAAAACAAACTAAGAAATAATAAAGGCTGCAGCTGGGTCAGTCAAAAGAAAAAGGTGCCAGTTCTGCCCCTGGAAGAAGGACTGCAAGACAAAAGCTGTGTGCTGCACATGTGAGAAACACATCTGCAAAGCCCATTCTCACATTCACACATACTTTTCCCTTTTCAGGGGTCGCCACAGCGAGTCATCCTCCTCCACCTCACTCTGTCCTCACTCCAACTACCTCCATGTCCTCTCTAACTGCATCCATATATCTCCTCTTTGGCCTTCCTCTGTGTCTTTTTCCTGGCAGCTGCATTTCTAACATCCTTCTACCAATATACCCACTGTCCCTCCTCTGGACATGTCCAAACCATCTCAGTCTGGCCTCCCTAACTTTATCTCCCAGTTGTTCAACATGTGCTGTACCTCTGATGATCTCATTCCTGATCTTATCCATCCTTGTCACTCCTAAGGAGAACCTCAGCATCTTCATTTCTGCCACTTCCAGTTCTTTCTCCTGTCTTTTTGTCAATGACACTGTCTCCAGACCATACAACATAGCTGGTCTCACCACTGTCTTGTAAACTTTTCCTTTGACCTTTGCTGACACCTTTTTGTCACAAATCACTCCTGAAACTTTTCTCCATCCACTCCATCCTGCCTGGACTCTCTTCTTCACCTCTTTACCACATTCCCCATTTTCCTGGACAGTGGACCCCAAGTACTTGAAGTCCTGCACCTTTGTGACCTCTGCTCCTTGTAGCCTCACTGTTCCACTGGCCTCCCTCTCATTCACACAAATGTACTCTGTCTTACTACGGCTGACTTTCATTCCTCTTCTTTCAAGTGAATACCTCCACCTCTCCAAGTTCTCTTCCACCTGTTCCCTGTTCTCACCACATATCACAATGTCATCTGCAAACATCATAGTCCATGGGGATTCCTGCCTGACCTCATCTGTTAGTCGGTCCATCACCAGAGCAAACAAGAAGGGGCTCACATACTGTCCTACATGTGATAAATATAGTAGAAGTTGAAAATTGTTCACAAAATCAAGCAACATTTTGTTTTTTTGTTGTGTTATGAGAGAAGTATTTTTATAATTCACTTCCTAAAAAATATTTAAAAAATAAACGTGACAAAAAAGTTCCAGATTGTTGACTGTTTTTTCCCTTTCAATATAAATAATTCAGAAATAATTACTTTACATTTATATAATAGCCATAATAAACCTTTACTGTGTAAAAGAAAACTGTTTTGACAGTTGGTTTGTGGTAAAAAAAAAAGTGTAATACTGTTAACTGGTGATTGTCTTTTTGTATTGTGTAACAAAAATACATGATAAAAAAATATAAAAAAATAAATAATTGAGATGCATTGATAAATAGGTTGTTTCATCGTGGAAAATGGATTTTGGATTTAAAGTTCAATAAAGCTGCTTTATTTTGGGTCTTTGGTAGTGCGGGTCATTTTTGACCCGTAGGACAAGGGGAGTAAACAGAATGTTAAGATCGCACAAGGGTTAACACACCTGCAGTAAGACTGGTATATGTATTTATTTTTGTATGCTTTTTATAGTTTTTAATTAACTTGTCTTTTATGTTATTGTACAGCACTTTGGTTGCCACTTTTAATTTTTGACTTTTTTTGTATGACTTCATCCTAGAACCAAATAATTTATAACGTAATAACAGTTGAGCAGATTCTAATAATCTTTATCTTATGATTCTTTAAAGTCCATGACCCACCATGTTTTCAAATTGCATCGCCATTAAAGCTGCAGTATGTAGCTTTTTTTATGAACATATTTCTTCACTCTGTCACTACCTCCTGACAGACTGATGTTAGCCAGGTAATCTCTGAAAAAAAATTTAAAAAAAATATTGTCCCCTTGCTTCTCCAGGTGGTAAATAAGCATTTCTAAAAAGAAAAGGTGACCCGCCATTTTCCAGCCAATAAAAACAGAGTTTGTAACCAGCCAATAAAAACAGAGCTTGAATTTGAATCAGCCAATAAAAACAGAGCTTGAATTTGAAATTCAACAGACCACAAGGGGGCAGAGCCACATATGGCTCTGAGGGGGAGGGATCAGAATGCTTTGCCTGTTGAAAATATTTCTAACTGCTGCAGTTCTACAGAAACTGCATACTGAACCTTTAATATTTATTGGTTTATTTAAAAATAATACAGGAGTGTTTATTTATATTGTAGAGAAATAACGCTAAATGTGTTATTTCATGATTTATAGCAGATTTTAGCAGAAGCTCCGGGAAGATCTGCCCCTCTCCAAATATGGGCATTCACATCACTAAAGATTCCGCCTTGGAGTTACAGGCGGAGTTATAATAAGCCTTCATCAACTTCCATGACCGCTGCTCTAAGAGAGGAAAAAAAAAGAGAAGCGGTCGCTCACTGATGTCTGTCATATTCTGAGCAGCATCCACGTAGACATACTAGTTTAATTCGCTTGATCGCGACAAATTCATTAATTTCCGCATCGGCTTTTTATTCTCTCCCCTGACCAGACAGGTCGGGAGTACAGAAAGGCAGCCGCGCAGCGGAGCTCTGAGCGCGCGGGCTCCCCGTGCTCTCCCGTGCTTCCCCGTGCTCCAGCAACAAGGCTGGGACAGAACCGACCGGTGGCAGTAGTGTTCCCTCAAGCTATTTACTAGTAGCCACCACTAGAAGAACACAATAAAGGCTTTTACAGAATGTTGTGAAAGGGATGTCATGCTATAATGAGTACCTCATGAGCTGTAATCTTTAAACCCAATTCATATTCCTACCTTGTTGCCTTCTTTAAACCCATGTATTTTCCAATTTAGTATTTTTACAATAAAGCTGTATTAAAAACATATTTTATTATTTAGTTATGCACAAGGTGCTTGATAAAGTTGCAAAACCATATTTGTCTGAGCTGCTTCAACCTTCCTGCCCTCCCCGTTCTCAGATCAGCTGAGCAGTTGCTGCTGACAGTCCTCAAAACTTTTTAAATCTTATTTAAAAACACACATTTATTCCTTGGCTTTTAACACGTGATCTTATATTTTATGGCATTTTAACACACCTGCAGTAAGACTGGTATATGTATTTATTTTTGTATGCTTTTTATAGTTTTTAATTAACTTGTCTTTTATGTTATTGTACAGCACTTTGGTTGCCACTTTTAATTTTTGACTTTTTTTGTATGACTTCATCCTAGAACCAAATAATTTATAACGTAATAACAGTTGAGCAGATTCTAATAATCTTTATCTTATGATTCTTTAAAGTCCATGACCCACCATGTTTTCAAATTGCATCGCCATTAAAGCTGCAGTATGTAGCTTTTTTTATGAACATATTTCTTCACTCTGTCACTACCTCCTGACAGACTGATGTTAGCCAGGTAATCTCTGAAAAAATATTAAAAAAAAATATTGTCCCCTTGCTTCTCCAGGTGGTAAATAAGCATTTCTAAAAAGAAAAGGTGACCCGCCATTTTCCAGCCAATAAAAACAGAGTTTGTAACCAGCCAATAAAAACAGAGCTTGAATTTGAATCAGCCAATAAAAACAGAGCTTGAATTTGAAATTCAACAGACCACAAGGGGGCAGAGCCACATATGGCTCTGAGGGGGAGGGATCAGAATGCTTTGCCTGTTGAAAATATTTCTAACTGCTGCAGTTCTACAGAAACTGCATACTGAACCTTTAATATTTATTGGTTTATTTAAAAATAATACAGGAGTGTTTATTTATATTGTAGAGAAATAACGCTAAATGTGTTATTTCATGATTTATAGCAGATTTTAGCAGAAGCTCCGGGAAGATCTGCCCCTCTCCAAATATGGGCATTCACATCACTAAAGATTCCGCCTTGGAGTTACAGGCGGAGTTATAATAAGCCTTCATCAACTTCCATGACCGCTGCTCTAAGAGAGGAAAAAAAAAGCGAAGCGGTCGCTCACTGATGTCTGTCATATTCTGAGCAGCATCCACGTAGACATACTAGTTTAATTCGCTTGATCGCGACAAATTCATTAATTTCCGCATCGGCTTTTTATTCTCTCCCCTGACCAGACAGGTCGCGAGTACAGAAAGGCAGCCGCGCAGCGGAGCTCTGAGCGCGCGGGCTCCCCGTGCTCTCCCGTGCTTCCCCGTGCTCCAGCAACAAGGCTGGGACAGAACCGACCGGTGGCAGTAGTGTTCCCTCAAGCTATTTACTAGTAGCCACCACTAGAAGAACACAATAAAGGCTTTTACAGAATGTTGTGAAAGGGATGTCATGCTATAATGAGTACCTCATGAGCTGTAATCTTTAAACCCAATTCATATTCCTACCTTGTTGCCTTCTTTAAACCCATGTATTTTCCAATTTAGTATTTTTACAATAAAGCTGTATTAAAAACATATTTTATTATTTAGTTATGCACAAGGTGCTTGATAAAGTTGCAAAACCATATTTGAGCTGCTTCAACCTTCCTGCCCTCCCCGTTCTCAGATCAGCTGAGCAGTTGCTGCTGACAGTCCTCAAAACTTTTTAAATCTTATTTAAAAACACACATTTATTCCTTGGCTTTTAACACGTGATCTTATATTTTATGGCATTTTAACACACCTGCAGTAAGACTGGTATATGTATTTATTTTTGTATGCTTTTTATAGTTTTTAATTAACTTGTCTTTTATGTTATTGTACAGCACTTTGGTTGCCACTTTTAATTTTTGACTTTTTTTGTATGACTTCATCCTAGAACCAAATAATTTATAACGTAATAACAGTTGAGCAGATTCTAATAATCTTTATCTTATGATTCTTTAAAGTCCATGACCCACCATGTTTTCAAATTGCATCGCCATTAATATTTATTAGTTTATTTAAAAATAATACAGGAGTGTTTATTTATATTGTAGAGAAATAACGCTAAATGTGTTATTTCATGATTTATAGCAGATTTTAGCAGAAGCTCCGGGAAGATCTGCCCCTCTCCAAATATGGGCATTCACATCACTAAAGATTCCGCCTTGGAGTTACAGGCGGAGTTATAATAAGCCTTCATCAACTTCCATGACCGCTGCTCTAAGAGAGGAAAAAAAAAAGAGAAGCGGTCGCTCACTGATGTCTGTCATATTCTGAGCAGCATCCACGTAGACATACTAGTTTAATTCGCTTGATCGCGACAAATTCATTAATTTCCGCATCGGCTTTTTATTCTCTCCCCTGACCAGACAGGTCGCGAGTACAGAAAGCTCTGAGCGCGCGGGCTCCCCGTGCTCTCCCGTGCTTCCCCGTGCTCCAGCAACAAGGCTGGGACAGAACCGAGCCCCGGCACGAACTTCAAAGCTGACCAGGGGAACGGGGAGCCAGGAAGAAGACGGGAGAAGCCGCGCGGCTCGCTCCTCTCTGGGCAGAGGAGAGGAGAGCAGCCAGCAACAGTCCGCAGCGGTGTTATATCTTATTAAAAAGGTCTATAAAATAAATAAAAAATAAAAACAGAGCACTGGTCCAGGGGCCTCATGTATCAACCGTGCGTACGCACAGAAACCTTGCGGACGTCACTATCCACGCAAAACTCTGTATGTATCAAAACTGAACTGAACGTGGATATGTGCGCATTCTCACGCCAGCCCCATGGCTGGCGTACGCACGTTTCGGTGGTTTTTGTGCCTTTGGCGACACTTACAGGTGATTCTGAAAAACTGAAGCCCCACAATCTGTGGTTGACTTTAAGAGCGGCTTGAAGACCTTTCTTTTCAACCGAGCATACTCTACCTCCTCATGATTCTACTTTTGATCTAGCTGATACTGTTGTTGATTTTAATTGTTTTATTAATTGTTTTATTGACATTTAATTCTGTTGCACCTTGTAGCACTTTGAGATTTTCATTAATGAAAAGTGCGTTATAAATTGAATTCATTATTATTATTATTATTATTATTATTAACTGTTCATGATGTGAAAATGATTAATATTCCCACCAAACACACGATTAACAAGTATTACATCCACATGACGCAGTTAAATAAAGGACGCGCAAAGTTGTGCCAAAAATAAATTTAACAGGAACGGATTCATTCAGCCTTACTGGAGGATATAATAAATAGTGTAACACGCAGAGCATTTATTTATAAACAGATATAATTTTCTGATCTAGGATATGGCTTATCAGCCGTTTTCAGAAATAATCATTTTTCAGTTTGGCACTGCTGCGCTCTGGAGCAACACAGGAGCCGTGCATCACGCGTGCACATGCAGAAGCAGCGATCAAACTGTTCCCGAGCTTTCCTGAGGGAGCTGGCAGGCCGATCAGGGCTGTCCAGTCCACACAAAGCCGATTCATGTCCAATGGAATGTCTCATCTATATGATTCCAAAGGCTGAGTGGTCGCGCTTTGGAGCGCGCGCGCACCCTCGCCGGTGTTACACGGCAGCTGGAGGTGATTCATAATCTGCGTTTATTGTAGATTTCTCCAAAATGACACGTGAAAGTACACCATATATAACTTGTAGGAGAGTAAAAGCTTCACAGACAGACTGCGCACAAGGCTGCGGCGCGCGCAGCGTTTGGAGACTCCAACATCACGTCATGTCATGAAAACTCCACTGAGACGCACAGACCCGTTTCTTCATATCATCTATTAAATAAACAAAGATCTATGTTCTACCAAACATCTAAGTTCCTCTGTGTTTACAGTAATTATGGTAATAAACTCGTGCGCAAAGTTAATATTTTCACTCAGAATGAATGGATGAGCCGGTTGCGCACCAAAGCAGGGTGCGCGCACACACAAATACCGACACACAATCACTCGTTCTTTGCGTGATAAACACATTTTATTACTATTCTTACTTAGGATTTTTCCTCACTCATATTATATTAAATTCATTATTTTCCTGAATCTAGAAATCATTTCTGATCGCGCAGGGATCAAACAAACATGTCCTTCACACATGCAGGAAGTAATTTGCATCTGTTTAACATATGTAAATGAAGGCGTGTCAGGGGAGGTGTCTCACGTGCGCTCAGTTCCACGTTAATTGTGATGTACAAAAGGAATGTGCGTGGATTCAGGTGTACGCACGGTTTGATACATCTGGATTTTTTTGTGCGTCCACAGTTTTCTGGATTTGACCGTGCGGCACTTTTCAGTAAGAAATCCACGCAAGTCTTTGTACATGAGGCCCCAGCTGTACACAAAAATGCACCAGGAAATATGCAGTTTTACTCCCACTCTCATAAACCTCCATGGAAACTCATCCCTGCCTTCTGGGAGGAGACGTGACAAAAGTCACTCTACACTTCGACACTTTTCGGCCGCGTTTCCGAATTCATTCGGGACTCTTTTTTTTTTTAACCCTCGCCTGGCCCAAATGCAAAAATGAAAATAGACTAAATATTCTACTACAATAATAGTTCAATATGGTGAATTGTTACCGTCATGGTGGGTGTTGTCCTTTAAAGGTCAAATGCAAATGGAAAGTTCGCTTAACTTCCACTATACACACTTCACATTGTAAAATAAGTTTAGGAAATTGAATGTTCCAGAACACCACTTAAGAAAATATAACGTTTAATAGGAAAAGTTTGAAGTGACAAACAGAAGTAACGAATTTCCATCTGGTGTCTCACGGCTTCCTCCAGAAGACGACACAGGTTGTTGAATTCTGGTGATTTTCTTCTGGTGACTGTAAAAGAAAAATGTGGTTAATTTAGTCCAGAAACTTTTTTTTTTTTACTAATAGAATGTAATCACAGGATGTTCATGTACTAACTATAACCTGTTTGAGTTATTTGAATAAATATTCAATGTTTTATAGACATAAATGTGTCAAGCTAGCTCGTATCTTTTTCTCCCTTGTACTTTGTAACACATATCAGCTAATACCTCAAAAACCACATGGCAGATATTTTTCAAACTAACTCATTTTAATCACAACATGTTCATGTACTGACTGTAACCCGTTTGAGTTATTTGAATTATTATTCAAATTTTTATAATTTATTTTCGTAGTGCACGCACAGGTTTGGAAGAAGTCAAAGCGAACCTACTTTAAATGCAGCAGATTTGATCACTACGTGACAATATTAAAGC
>JBBPBX010045925.1:4078-26799 GCA_038048925.1 Garcialebias charrua | reverse complement strand
TATATATATATATATACAGGTAGTCCTCAACTTACGACAGAGATCCGTTCCTACGCTGCGTCGTAACACGAATTTCGACGTAAGTCGGAACATACGTAAATACTTCACCTTATACGTACAGTACTGTATTTTACCAAGCACTTAGCCTATCCTAACATAGTACCCTACATAATTATCAAAACACACATACATTTCAGAGCCATAATGAAGGGGAAAAAGAGTTAATTTCCTACTCTGGACTGCTAGTGAAGCCATTTCCTCCGTTCCTCCGCCGGATTCTCAATTCGTTTACGTCATAAAACCGCCGTCCATGAAACAGCTACTTTTCCAAAGCTGCTGCCTGTCCAGCTTGGTCCAACAAGCTTTTGTTTGGTTTTTTGAATGTCCAGAGGACCAGACTTAGCTTTTTTAGAGAGTACAGAGTAGTATTTCTCCTCCTACGTACGTAAAACTGGAAACCGCGTAACTTGGCTTTTCAAAATAAAAAATTATATATATATATATTTTTTTTTATGGAGATGCGTGTCGTAACTTGAGACCGTCGTAAGTCGAGGACTACCTGTATATATACACATACGTATATACATGTATATATACTGTATATATATATGTGTGTACTGGTATATTAGCATAAATTAATTTTGACAAAATCAACCAGATGTGTGAATACATAAAAAAAAAAAGATTACAATAAAAATGTTTGTAAACCATTGTACAGTACTCTAAAAGTTGTGATGTCATCCCTAACAAACAAATTTAATACATTTAGCTGCTTCCATAAACTTTAGATGAAACTATTGAATGTCCAGAGGACCAGACTTAGCTTTTTGGGATTTTTTTCTACCTGGATTATTGAACATGCATAGATGAAACTCATTAGTGGACAAAATAATACACATTTTTGTTCAGATATACGTTTTTTAAACTACGCCCCATGTTCAATTAAGTCCCATAACTTCCACCATCATATTACACCCATTCTCCATAACCTCCATTGGCTTCCTGTCACCTACAGAATTCAGTACAAAACTGCTCTCATTACCCACCAATGCTTACACGGAACTTCACCAGATTATCTAAAGGACATTCTTGCACCATATTCATCCACCCGGTCTCTACGATCACAGAACAGTAATCTCCTTCACATTCCACGAACCAAACTAAGGACCATGGGAGATCGGGCATTTTGTGTGGCTGCCCCCCGCCTCTGGAACTCCCTCCCTGACTATCTGAGAGCTCCAGTCCCTGGTTGACTTTAAAAAAGGCTTAAAGACCTTTCTTTTTAAGCAAACCTACTCTGCCTCCACATGATTTTACCTCTGATCTTAGTTGATATTATCATTTTTAATTGATTTTTGTTATTTTATCATTGATTTTATCACTTGTTTTTATTTGATCATTGATTTTAGTTGCACTTTGTAGCACTTTGAGATTTTTGTTAATGAAAAGTGCGTTACAAATTAAATTCATTATTATTATTAACATTCACCAGCTTAACTTCCTATGGAAAGTTTCTGGAAAATTCCCTGAAATTTACTGGAAATTGTCCACCTGTGCAATGCACTCAGGACATCTGACAGGAAGTTTACTGTTCCTGCTGGACCAGTCAGTCAGCAGGATTACCCTAGTGTATCAAATCAGCAAAGCTTTATGTTTAGTTGTTGAAATTAGGAAACATTGGGCTCATTTTTATTATATTCAAAATAAAAAAAATACTAAGACATTTAATTCTAAGAAAATTTAATGAGCTCTTTGTAAAATAGGGAACATAACCACTTTGGTCAGCAGATGGACAATCGAAACATTTTAGCGCTTAACTCAAATCAGCAATGACTTCAGAGAAGCAACTGTTGCTGCTAATCAACCTGCTAAGGGTTAAATGTCATTTCCAAACTACCGTACTTGGACTCCATTATTCTAAAAAGAGTTGTCGTAAGTGGTTAGGACAGCTGTCAGTCTTCCCAGAAGTGGACATTCCCACAAATTCACCCCCAAGATCAGACTGTGCAATGTTCGGAGAAATGCCAAAATCTCAAATTGGAGAACCTTCGCCTGCTTGAAATCCTGTGGGAGCTTCAGAAAGCTGAGCAAAAATTTCAATGAACTGAAGCAACACTGTAAAGAAGAGTGGGCCAATATTTCTTCACAACCAACAAGTGGTTCTCAAACTGGGGACCTCCGGGGGTCCACAAGCTGGTGTGTGAGGGTCCAAAATATCTAGATTTTTTTTTACTAGCAAGTAGATATTTAACAACCCGCTAAAATATGCCTAAATGCAAGAAATCAAATCTACCGTATTTTCCGACATAGGTCACTTAGACGTATACCGTAAGTTTAATTTATTATGTGTCACCGCTGACCCGTCGCGTTTACTATGCAGTTACAGGTAATCCTCGACTTACGAGCACACCGACATACGAGGTTCCGGACTTACGAGCTCACTAACGAACAGTAAATTTGTAAGGAACATACAAAAAATACAGCTCTTTTATGTGTTTTTAGATGAAAGTGTGTTAGTTAACCGTTTGTAAACAAGTTTCTGAGCATGTTTATGAACTAGTATGAACGTTTGTGTTGAAAAACGAGTGTTCGTAGTAGCGCTAGCATAAATTTTCCGACTTACGACCAAAAATCCGGACTTACGAGAACACGTGTTTCGTGTTCCGACGTACATGATTTTCGTCTTACGAGATAGTCGTAGGAAGGGAACTCGCTCGTAAGTCGGGGACCCCCTGTATTTAATTGTCAAAACAGCTTCATTTTGCCTGGGTGGCACGGCACCATCCATCCATCGCAGCTGTAGCCGCTAGCTCTCCAGCGTTCCTCCGCCTTCACCAGCTGAGTGAAGTGAATGTGCACGGGAAGACTCGCTGTTGCAGTGCTTTGAAATTTAAAGCTTCAGTCAAAAACCCCGTTATGAATATGAAAAAAAAAAAGAACTTATACAAGTCGCTTCGATATGCAAGTCGCAGGACTGACAAATGAAAAAAAGTGACTTATACGCCGGAAAATACGGTACTTTACGGGGAGGACCCCCAGAACTCCTGATCTAGAAAATGTTACTGACGTTATTGATGCTTGAGGCTCTACGAGCTGCTGAACGAAATTCATAACGGCTTTTCTGTTCGGGTTTTGTTTTAGTTTCGTAATTAAAAGACGGTGAAATCTGTTGTGTTTCTGTGCACTTGAGGTTAGATGTTAGAACCTGATACAGACCAGATCAATTTTACTATGTCCAAATATGCTAAACTTTAGAACAGTGGGTTAGGTTTCTTTTAATCATAACTTCAGTTATGCTACAATTTAAGAAATAAAGTCTATATTTTTAAGGTTTGTGTTTTGTGAGATTGTTTTTAGGGTAACTTAGACTGCGTTTAGCTGATTTGACATGGTATCTCCCAAATAAATGAAAAATAAAACAGTAGGGAGCACCTAACACACATACTCAAACACACACACACACACACAAAGAGGATGACCTTTAAAAAAATGAAAACCTTTGTGAGAAATGCTTGTTTTCTCCAGTTAGACAGATAAACCCAGGTCTGAGGACAAACGTGTACCTTTGATTCCCCACACCGCTCGTTTTATACAGTTGCATAGAAGATTAAAAACCAACAACTTCGGGATGTTTTAAGAAACTACAGAAAATTTTCTTAGTATATATATATTTTTTGTACTTGATTCAACTGCAATCCTTCACAAAAATAGACGTTATATTCTCTGTGTAAACAGTTTCGATCCAGTTGTTTTGACTAGAAAAAACATGCGATATGTAGGTTGGGGGAGGGTGGACGGGATCAAAAAGGTGGAGCCCGCTGCAGCAGGGTGCTCTGCTCATCAGTCATGGCGCTGACCAGTGACTCCATGGCGCGGCCCAGATCGTCGGCCATGTGGAACAAACTGCTGATGTGGGGACCTGAGGAGACAGAAGAGGACGATTGACAGCTGAACGCCAACTAAGAGTGGGCATGCACCGACAGAAAGGTGCTACGGTCCTCACATACCCCATGAAGGTATGTTAGGAATGGGATAAGGTGATACGTGATGAAAATATATAATTTACTACTGTAATCTGATTCCTGGTATTTTTAATATTATTTTACTATATTATTACTCGTACCTATATAATCATTTTATTACTTTAGTTAACTGTGAATCCCTCCCAGAACTCTTAATATCTGTAAGAAGACCGCGGAGAGGTCACGGTTAATCAGTTTTTTGTTTGTTCGAGACTTTTGAATGTTATGGTAGACATGTGATTTATTCCCCGGAAGTCGTTGAGATCTGCTCATTTTCCACAATTCTTCAACGCCTCTAAGACGAGTTTCTATAAAACTAATAAATTCATTTCAGGAAGTTAGAACGAGTCAGAACTCAGACAGGGAACGGCATGAATACATTCTGTACTTGTGATGCACTGACTCTGTGAGTCTGGCTGTTCTTCAAAGTTTTGTAATACATTTGATGAAGACTACACCTGATCATTGGTGAATCAGGGTTTTGACGACAGATGCATTGAACGACATTGTTCTTACACCTTGTTAGGTGTATGGGCATGGGCCGGTACAGCCAAACGGCACATTAAATCACTAAAGGTTGTTTTATACTACATCCGAAACCAATCTGGTGCTTGTCTTCTGGTGCTTTGCAAGAATGCCCGCCCACTGAAGAGTGATATACAGCGCCAGCACAGGTTTATTTCCGCCGAGGTCTTCACCGCATTCCTGCATCGACTGTTTGGGTTGTTACAAATGTGTCAAGAAGAAAACGCCACACTTTTCGGCAAACTGAATCCTCTTTTGTGTCCAACTGACCAATTGCACAATACTAGGGGTGCAACAACTGCAGTTTTCTGGCCCATCACGATCTCTAAAAAGCCTGACCTGCCGATTCCGATTTTGGCCAATACCGATTTTGTTTGATAAGCGACACTGTAAGGTGTTCTAAGGTCACAATGCACCTTAAATTTTCCAATCTTATTTTATTGAAAAACATACCCTTGAACAATATCCTAGAAACAATAAAAACTTGTTTTAACTGGCCATGAGGTAGTGCTCTGAAATATAAAGGAAGTTCAGACAATTGTTAAATAATAATAAATAATAATAATAAACTTTATTTGTATAGCACCTTCCACAATGCCTTGCATTGACCAAGGTGCTTAACAGGATAAAAAGAAGAATAAACGGGAACAATAGATCAATGAAAATAGAATAAGAAACCACAGCGATAAAAGAAGGCAATGGAAATAAAAAATGCTACATACTAAAATAACACAAGTAATAAAAGTTACACACAGAAAGCTTTTTTGAACAAGTGAAATAAAAATGCAATTGAAATAAAGATGCTACATACTAAAATACAAAATAATAAAAGTTACACACTGAAAGCTTTTTTGAACAAGTGGGTCTTCAGTTTGGTTTTGAACAGAGTCGGATCGGAGGTGGCACGCAGCTCAAGGGGGAGGCTGTTCCAGGCTTTTGGGCCGGCAACAGAAAATGACCGGTCTCCCCATTGCTTGTACCTCGAGCGAGGCACCTCCAGCAGGTGTTGACTGGCAGATCGTAGGTCCCTGCCAGGCTGATGGACTTTCAGAAGTTCTGAGATGT
The DNA here is from genome assembly GCA_038048925.1 of Garcialebias charrua. Lineage (NCBI taxonomy): Eukaryota > Metazoa > Chordata > Actinopteri > Cyprinodontiformes > Rivulidae > Garcialebias > Garcialebias charrua. The sequence continues at coordinate 21,187 of JBBPBX010045925.1, read as the reverse complement.
AGAGGGGAGCAAGTCCATTCAGAGCTTTGAAAACAAACAGCAGCAACTTGAACTGTATCCTGAACTGAACTGGGAGCCAGTGTAGAGAGGACAGGACAGGAGTGATGTGTTCATATTTTCGTGTGTTGGTCAAAAAGCGCGCGGCAGAGTTCTGTACAAGCTGTAAACGGGAGATGGAGGATTGATTAATGCCAAGATACAAAGCATTACAATAGTCAAGTCTGGAGGTCACAAAGGCATGGATGGCCTTCTCCAGATCACCACGACTAAGAAATGACTTGACTTTGGAGAGCAGACGGAGTTGGAAAAAGCTGGTCTTGACAACAGAACTGATCTGTTTATCAAACTTTAAATTGGAGTCAAACTGCACTCCAAGATTTCTGACCACCGAGTTGAAGTGGGGGAGGGGAAAACCAACACTGGGACTGGGAAGGATGTTGCTGGTGTCATCAGGTGCACCAAACAAAATGCATTCAGTTTTATCTGTGTTTAGGTGGAGGAAGTTTTGAGAGAGCCAGTGCTTAATGTCATTTAAGCAGTTGACAAGAGTGTTTGAACTGAGTGAGGGGTTGGGAGTGACTGGCAGATAGATTTGTAAATCGTCTGCATACATGTGAAAAGACAGGTTATGACGTGTGATGATTGATCCTAATGGCAGCATGTAAAGAGAGAAGAGGACTGGCCCTAGAATAGATCCCTGTGGTACGCCGGAGGTCAGAGGGGTTGATGAAGAGGAGGACAGATCGCCTATCATGACAGAGAAAGTTCTCCCAGACAGGTAAGATTTGAACCACTCAAGCACAGCTCCCTGGAGGCCAACCTGCTGAGACAAGCGGTTGATTAGTACCTGATGGTCGACGGTGTCAAAAGCTGCTGAGAGGTCTAACATCACCAGCAGTGCAGGGTTTTTTGCATCCAGAGACAGAAGAATGTCATTCTGTACTTTGAGCAGTGCAGATTCAGTGCTGTGACGAGCTCGAAAACCTGACTGAAATTTTTCAAACAGGTTGTTGAGTTCTAGAAAAGATTGAAGTTGAATAAAAACAATCTTTTCTAGGACCTTTGATAGAAATGACAGATGGGAAACTGGCCTGAAATTAGAGAGAGCTGTAGGATCTAGGCCTGGTTTTTTTAGAAGAGGCCTGACCACAGCATGTTTGAAAGCAGATGGCACATAACCTGAAGTTAGACAGCTGTTGATAAATGACAAAACAGAAGGACCAATTACATCAAAGCATTGTTTGAACATTTTAGAGGGAATGATGTCCAGAGAACAGTTTGTTGGTTTCATCTGCTGAACCACCTTGGTGAGTTGAGGCAGTGAGACGAGATCAAACTGGTCAAAAACAGCAGTGGTTATTGTAGAGGTACATGACAGGATGGTGTTGGATGAACTGACAATGTTCTGTCTGATAGAGTCTATTTTGTTGACAAAATAGCTCTGAAAGTCATCACAGGTAGACTGTGTGGCAGTTTTCAGAACATCGACAGATGGATTGATGACAGACTGGAGTGTGCTGAAAAGCGTCCTCGGCCGGTTGGAGCTGGTGGAGATTAAGTTGGAGAGGTACTGTGACTTGGCCTGTTTCACAGCGTTATCATACTCACAGAGACAGTCTCTCAGTATTCCCTGAGATACATGAAGCCGGTCACGCTTCCATTTTCGCTCTGCTTGTCTGCAACGTTGTCGAAGAGCTCGCGTCGTTTCGTTGAGCCATGGTGATGGTCTGTTTTTTGAAGATGCCTGTTTGAGAGGAGCGATGGAGTCCAAGATCGTTGTGCAGGTGTGATGGAAGGAGCTGATGAAGTCCTCAGGATGTAGAGATGGGTTCAGGCTGACAGCAGAGCAAAATTCAGTGCTCTTAAAGGCATCAGTAAACTCATTTGGAGTTAATGGGTTGATGGAGCGGCAGAAACGTGCTGGGAGAATAGCCTTTGGTGCAGGAGTGGTGAAAAATTCAAATAATATGGGAAAATGGTCTGAGATACAGGTGTCCAGGATCTCCACAGCAGGTATTTGAAGGCCGTGGGAGATAATTAAATCCAGTGTATGACCCAGGGTGTGTGTGGCCCCCGAGATCGACTGTGACAGGTTAAAAGAGTCCAGGAGGTTCTGAAACTCACATCCAAGCTGATTACTTGGGCAGCAGGTGTGCACGTTGAAGTCTCCACAGAAAAGCCAAGAGTCAAACTTTGGTAGCAAGTCCGCCAGTAGTTCTGAAAACTCACTGACAAAGTTTTTATTGTATTGTGGGGGCCTATAAAAAACGCCACACAAAATAGGTTTAGCAGATTCCAGCACAAAAAACATGCTTTCAAAACTGGAATAGTTTTTCTGAGGCAACAAACGGTACTTGAATGCATCACTGAACACAGCAGCCAGGCCCCCTCCCTTTCCAGCCCCACGCGGAGCGCTCAGGTGGGAGTAGCCATTTGGGAGGAGTTCAGAGAAGGAGCTGTTGTCTCCTATTTTCTGCCAGGTTTCAGTAATCAGAAACAGATCCAGACGATGAGTTGAGATCAAATCACTTAATATAAAAGTTTTATTAGTAATTGATCTGGCGTTAAACAATGCTGCACGTACTGGAACGCTGCCAGTTACGTCACTCTCAGCTCGAGCAAGCGGGCGGAGGTGTTGTTTAACGCTGCCTCGCTTCACTGTTTTCCACACCGGGGGGCAAGATGGATACTGGTCGCTGGCGACATGATTGATAGCAACAAGGCTTCTGTGGCGACGAGCGAAGGAACGGCGGACATCAAAGACGCTGAATTCAGGAGGTAAGTCAGCCGTCGGCGTGTTGTGAGACGAGAGATACTTTTTAAATCTCACCAGGACGCCTGCCCTCGTTCCGCGTCTTCTGCGCCGCTTGTTGCGTGGCAGCGTGGTCGCGTTGCGTTGTAGGTAGGCTGGGATCGAAGCCAGGAACGGTGGTGGTGGAGGAGGCTTGAAATGTCCATATTCGCCAGTAGCCGGTGTGTTGATCAGCGAGTCTCGGAGACTTAGAAGAGTTGAGCGATCATAGACCAGGAGCGAGGATGCATCGTCGATGAAAAGAAGGCAGAACATGAACAGCAGTAAAAAGTTCAGGAGACGAGTTAGACAGCAGCCCGTGACAATAGGCGCCATCTTGTTGTTAAAACAAACAAACAAACAAACAAAAATCTGTAAAATAGGTTTCTCATGTAACTAACGGCTTATTTCCGATTTTCCAAAATTAAGGAAATTGGGGCCCCTACACAATACTTTGCGCATATCCCATGAGAAAAACTTGTGTCGAGAAGTCAATGAGAGCCAATTTCTCGGCTTTGGATCCAGTATAGAACGTCCTTAAGCCGTATTGAATACTTCAGTTTAAACTTGTTTAAATAACTCGGAAAAGTGGTGTACGCCATGTACAAGGAGTCCTCGAGTTACGGCGCCCTCGCCCTACGGCAACTCGGACTTACGAACGGACCTACGAACAGTACAGTTGTACATTAAATACAGCACTGTATGTGTTTTTAGGTGTTTTAAGATGAAAGTGTGCAGTGGTGGGCAAATGAACGCTAGGTAGCGCTAAAAGCGCTAATCCGCTTACAGTGGACCTAAACTTTTTGTCAGCGTTTTTGTGAATTGACTAACTTTTATAATTCATAAGCGGATTTGTGCTATTTTTATTTAAAATGCAGTACCGCTAATAACTAATTATCTATCAGTAAAAACCAATAAACTTATTTACAAGCTCTTATGCTGCTTGTTTTACCTTTTTCCCCACCGTAAACAGCAGAGAGGAGGAAAGGGTGTGAGGGGGAGGGGGGCAGAGCTGAGAACAGACTCGGCTCTACCATGTAGGTAAATGCCTGGGGGTCCCATTTCAGCAGTGGCCCCGGCCCCGCCTCGCCCCGTGCAGTCACCTACATCACTAACATTGATCCTGCTTGTTAATGTACATTTAACATAAAAATAATTATAGTTACGATGAAAACGATCATTAAATACGCAATAAAAAAAACGGTCGATTTCTTTATCCCCCTACTAAAAATGGACTATTCCATCTTGACATCTTCCGGGTCACTCAGAGGTGAACTCGGGGGCTAATTCTGTGGCTACTGTTTGTGCTGGGTACTTGGATAAATCCGTAGAGAACCCCGCTGTTTCAAGCCAAATTAACGCGGCCGGAGGAGTTTATTGAGGGTTTTGTGTCGACCATTTGACGGTGAGTCGTTATTTTTATGTATTTTAGTTACTTTTCATTAAATCTGTTGACTACCTATAGACGCTAACTCTGTGTCTGCCTGTTGGTAGTGCTGGGTTACTAATGGATAAATCCGTAGAGAACCCCGCTGTTTCAAGCCAAATTAACGTGGCCGGATGATTTTATTGTGTGTTTTGTGTCGACCATTCGACGGCGAGTCGTTAGTTTCATGTATTTGGGTTACTTTTATGTATAAATGCGGTGGCGACACACCCGTGTATTTGAGATTTAAACGTGGTTTTAGGGATTAAAAGATCATTCTATTTTTTGTTAATTTCGTGGCCGAATAGAATATATGTACGTAAAGTATTAAATAAATCCTTTGATTTTTGTAATTTCATCCTTTTAGGATCATTTTTGTTACTTTTCAGTTGGCAGTGTAGTGCAAATATTGATAACGCTGCCGGCTATATATAAATATATATATATATATAATATAGAAATATATAAATAGCGGATTAGATTAGCTTCCCCTAATTTTCATAAGACATTTGTGCTTTTGAAATTGTGGACCTAAAAAAATTAATAAGCGTTTTAGAAATTGTGGAACTAATTTTTTAATTAGCGGTGCCCAGCACTGAAAGTGTGTTAGCTAACCGTTTGTAAACAAAGTTCTGTGCATGTTTATGAACCAGTAGTACGTTTGTGTTGAAAAACGGGTGTTTGTCGCAGCGCTAGCATACATTTTCCGACTTACGAACAAAAATCCAGACTTACGAACGCACGTGCTATGGGTTCCGACTTACGGCAAAATCGGGTTACGAACGGTCCTTAGGTCCGGAACTCGTTCGTAAGTCGGGGACTCCCTGTATTCCTTTTGTTTTGAAGCTACAACCATTACCTTCAGAAGCCACATCTGTCTTTACAAAACTGTCTTTTTTTTCTTGCAAACACTGTACATGGTACATGTTGGGCTGAGGTACACTTCAATCCAACTTAAAAGTGCAATCCTAAACATTAACATTGTAGTTTAACTGAAATATCCATCCATCCATCCATCTTCTTCCGCTTATCCGGGGTCGGGTCGCGGGGGTAGCAGCCTAAGTAGGGAGGCCCAGACTTCCCTCTCCCCAGCCACTTGGAGCAGCTCCTCCGGGGGAATCCCAAGGCGTTCCCAGGCCAGCCGAGAAACATAGTCCCTCCAGCGCGTCCTGGGTCTTCCTCTGGGTCTCCTCCCGGAGAAATATAACTATTCCAATTACAATTGAAGTCAGAAACAACAACAACAACAACAACAACAACAACAACAACAACAACAACAACAACAACAACAACAACAACAACAACAACTAAAGGAAACAAGCCTGAGAAGCAGGGATAATACAATGCAAGGCTGTTGATTATGAAGTCAGAACAGAAACAACAAAGACATGTTGATCAAAAACATGTCAAACCCAGAAACTTATGACCTCTGACCCATGGAACAACTCTTTCATTGAAAGCAAAAGAGGCTAAAAGACAGTTTCTGTAAACTCTGATGACCAGTGGTCTTCTGTACTACATTTTTGTGGCAACTTTGTAAAAATGAAACTGAAACACTGAAGGACAAAAAACACCAAACATGTACAACCTATATCATAATTGGCACCTTAATGTTTCTACTAATACTCTAGACTGCCCAGTAACTCAATGACAATTGTCCTACCAATTCTACTTTTCATTCGACCTTTATTTATACAGGTTAATCCCACTAAGCCTTGAAGACTCATTTACAAGAGAGACCTGAGACTTACAAGCTACTTATGACAAGACACATTTTTACATCTGCTCAGAGGCAATGTGTTCAACATAATGGTACTTCCTCCAGTTATTTAACGGTCAACAATGGTGTACCACAAAACTCAGTCTTATGGCCTACCCTCTTTACAATCTACATAAGTAATGTAGGTTAGAGCATCCCTGATGCATCCTTACACTTCTATGCTGAAGACACAGTTGTTTATTGTTGAGCTAAAACAGTTGCTAAGGTTTACCAGCTTTTGCAATCCGCCTTCGACATCATCCAGTCAGATATGTTCCATCTCAAACTTGTCCTAAATGCCAATAAAACCAAAGGGATGCTTTTTTTCAAACAGGAAGTCAGTCCCAGCAGTCCTTCCTCTTATTTTATCCTCAAATGGTGTCCCTATTGAGTTTGTCGATTCCTACAAATACTTGGGTAATCTTGGGTATCTCTCAGGACATTATTACATGCAGTGTCCCCTCAGTGAGGACTGAATTAGGCAAAAAAAAAAGGCCTTCTCCTACTTCGCTCCTTTTTCCTGTAATATCTTGCAAAAAGATCTGAAGATCTCAACCTTGACCTCTCTAAGTGGCTTCAAACGTCTTAAGTTCCTGGCAAGAACCATGTTCCTGTTTTTAGTTTTCTACACCACCTTATTATCTAGCTGGTTTTTGTTGTTGCTAATTTTCCTTTTGATTGTCCTCTTGGTGGTCATTTCATTTTAACTTGTTAAATAAATAAATACATTGGTATGCATCTTTTATGATTGTCTATTCTTGTCCACTATTGTCATCACTCTTTGTTAAAAAATGCAGGTCTCTCTTGTAAATGAGTCCCCGAGGCTCAGTAGGATTAACCTGTATAAATAAAGGTTGAATGAATGTCTGCTGATTCTACAGTTAGGAATTCAGTCTGATTTATGTTTTAGACAACTGAAATCAAAGTAACAGGTGTCCACACTGGTACATGTATCTGTAGTAAACCCTCACGGTACAGACACCTGGCACATGCACATGGATATGTTAGTCAGTGGTGATCCCCGCTCCCATCAGATGTATTCACATCTCATGGAATCTGGCAAAAACAACTCACATCTAGAAAAACACTCACAGAAGCAGTATAGCAAGCAGTTACATTATATAATGGGATATTTGAAACCATATATGGCAAGTAGTTTTCTTGATTATTTCATATCCCTGAAATCAAGCTATTTTTCAACCTAATCTTACTTTATATGATTTAACCTAATTTTCAAGCATGATGTTATCCAGTTATGTACTACTTTTCATATTTGCATGAAGCTTTTGTCTACGTACTAGAAGCAAACACTCCTTAGTTCGTGTTTTGTTCTATTAGTTTTTGTAAAAATTTCTAAACCCAAATCAGCAAACTTTCTGTTTAAACAGGAGACCCAAAATAACACTGTTGATTGTTCAAATCGAATGAAAAAGACAGATTTATTTTTATTGTGAATAGCTGATTAACCCTATCTTGCCATGCATAATCTGCTACATTACACTAGCAAAGTGATTTGTTTTTCTGCCTCTGCATCCAAGCGGGTTACTGCTTTTTCATGTAATTCCCCCAGACCAAGGTACATATCATTACATCCCAAACCTATATGCAGTACAGAACTGATTTTAGTATAATGAAGTATTTTTGTGGCATGTTTGAATAAGTTCCAAGTTACAATCCACTAAATGACCTAACTCTGTTACACAAAGGATATTTAAAGACCGTGTAAAGTGAATTTCAACATTTTCTTCAATAAACATTATAAATAATAATAATAATAATAATAATAATAATAATTAATTCAATTTATAACGCACTTTTCATTACTGAAAATCTCAAAGTGCTACACATATATTGAATGCTACACACATTCATAAACCGGTGGCGGCAGACTACCATGCAAGGTGCTTTCCAGTCCTACCGGGAGCAACTCGGGGTTAAGTGTCTTGCCCAAGGACACAACGACACATGGTGCGGGTCCCGGGAGTCGAACCGCCAACTTTCCGATCGGGAGACGACTGCCCTTACCACTACGCCACGGCCGCCCCATAAATGTCATAATTGTAATCTTGTAAATGAGTAAAAAGTCTCAAAATTGTAGCTCAATTAATTTTGGAGTTATAGAGCAAACTGTGTATAAAGATATTTCTGTTTCAGGATTTTTTAGGCGTGTTTTAAATGTGACCGCGTTTCGTCACGCGGTCCTCATTAGTATAGCCCCACCCCCTGCAGCTCCAGCCGTATAAATTCGCCTCGGTGGAGCCGTTCACTCGCGAATCGCAGATAGCATCAGATAGCAATAGCATAGATATTTTGTTCATTGTTAGCTAGCTAATCAATTATGCCTCGTTCGTGCATCTTCCCTGGATGTCGCAATGGTCAGGGCACCCGTACAAATCATAACGTGTTTTTATACCGCGTGGTTTTATACCGAGTATCTGTAATGCCTGGATAGGTCAATGGATAAAGCGCTTGCCTTCCGTCCCAAACCCCACGGGTTCAATTCCCGCATGGTACAACTCTTTTTTTTTTTTTTTTATTCATTCCAGATTAAAAACACACAAGAAAACTATTTACAAAAACAGCGTAACTCTTGGAAAAAGTAGCTGCTGTTACAGACAGAACTCAGATAAAAACAGAGCAGGTTTACTGGCTCTGCTGTCTGCCTCTCCACACACAGCTCAGCTGCAGGCCGCAGTACTGCGCTGAAACCACGCCCACGCGCTGACACGCCCCCACAGTTTCAGACCAAGGGAAAATTATGTTTTTTCATGATTTTTGAGACTTAATTTTATAAGGAAAACAATGTTTTTAATCAGTCAGATTTATATGGGTGATTAATAACACATATTTATGCCATGTGACAAACTAAAAACACACATTTAATTTCACTTTACACGGTCTTTAAAGAAATTTTGTCATTTTAGGTTCTGTGTAATCAGAAAACAGATATATAAACTTTAATTTCATGATTTCAGGGCATATAGGTCAATTTTTAAGTTATTCAAAAACTACAACAATGGTAGGATAAATAACTAATTTAACACAAACCACAATGTGTGTGGTCAGGTACACACAACAGTGCCCCCACTTGTGTAGCATTAAAGAGAGAAAATGTAAAGACCCCACAATAATACGTATGATAGACGGGTACCGTATTACTGAATTGCTTGGTGGTAAATTTGCTTGACTGGAATACAAAGCGTTATTTGTGCAAGTTATCCCTGTTGGCGTCAAAACATTCATTTACTTGTGAGACATGGCTAAACTGCAGACAGTGACTGACCCCAAAATTACACTACATACGGTCCGCTCCGCTCCGCAGGTCGCAGCTGAGCGTCTCAAACTCCAATTTCCATTACCTCCGCTCAGCTCAGTTCCGCCTGCATGCGCCGCTCCTAGACGCATGCGCGGGATTTGCGGGATCGCGCGATAAATCAAGTGATAAATAAGTAAGTCAGAACAAAACAATTCATTCGGTGGAAGAAGGAGAACAACAGTAGAGACTGCTGCCTTGATCTTCTCTCGTAAATGAGCGACAGGACATGGTTTGAGCAACAGGAAGTGAGGTATTACATTTTCAGAATAAAATACTTTATTTATTTATTTATTTATTGTATTGCGTTTGTAGGCGTAGTCATAAATGATAGTTTGACAGCATTTTTGTACAAATAAATCCGTATAGAGCTAGGATTAGTCCGCCCGTGGTGATTTTATTTTGTAAATACGGAAGTTGTGCTCGTTCCTTTTCCTGTTGGTGCGACGTAATCTTCAAAAGTTGACTCCGGCACAGCTCCGGCGTCCGGCAGAAATAGAAAAATTTCTAATTTTGACGGACTGCCGTCCGCTCTCCGCAGCTCGCCGCCGCCGTGCGGAGCCAGTGTAAATTCTGTCATTGATTATAATGGGTGCGTATTTGCTGCGGAGGTCGGACCGGAGCGGGGCGGAGCCGCAACGCGTGTGGTGTAATTTTGGCATTAGAACAAAGGTGGTTTGACTGCAGTACAAACATGCTCTAAAGACAAAGAGTGAAATGAGAACATGGGGGGGAGAGACGACAGAGCCACTAACCTCTCATGGATATCCCCTTCTCCCTCCTGGTTCATGGAAAAAAGGAGGTAAGGAAGAAAAAGACAGGAAGAGAAAAGGTAAAAGTCATCCTTTGATTGGTAATACAGACACTGGAAAGTGGCTAAAAGTATTGCTGTGTTTAAGTATGCAGTCTAAAGTTTACATCCATTCATCATGGGACCTGACAGTCAGTAATTTGGCAGTTTTGATGAACAATTCGGAACATCTATTTCCAGGGTGGAACAATTATACAACCTACAACTTCAATGATTTCTTTGAAAAACAAAAAACAGGGTGTACAAGTTTGAATTTATTGTAGCTTTTCTCTAACCCACAGAAAGTAAAAACTATGCTCCTCCCACTACAGTATTTGGTAAAATTTCCTTAAGCAAGTTGCACCTCAATCACTGAATCACAGGCTTGTTCCATCTATTGACAACAATGTAACTTACGGTACCTTGGCAGAGCGCTCATCTGTCTGGGGGTGGTGGTGGTGGTGGGGGGGGTGTCAACAGGGGAGACAGAGCGCTACTGCTGTAGCCTTTTAGCTAGCTCGTATGAATTGCGTGCCATTAGCTTGGTGCTGCGTCACTGCCGGCATATGTCGGGGGTGAGGGGCATTTTGGTAGGCAGGGCGCTTGGTTCTGTTGACCGGGCAGGGCATCCTCCTTGTACAGTATAGTGTTACGGTAAACACTGGATAAGTTTCTGGTAGAATCCTGACTGAAATTTGACAACTCTTCTAGGCAGAATTGGTAGAGTCAATTTAGAGATAGGGTGAGAAGTTCAGTTATCCGGGAGAGACTCAGAGTAGAACCGCTACTCTTCCATGTCGAGAGGAGCCAGTTGAAGTGGTTCGGGCATCTGGTAAGGATGCCCACTGGGTGCCTCCCTAGGGAGGTGCTTCGGACATGTCCGACTGGGAGGAGACCCCAGGGATGACCCAGGACACGCTGGAGAGACTATGTCTCTCGATTGTCCTGGGAATGCCTTGGAATCCTCCCAGAAGAGCTGGAAGAGGTGGCTGTGGAAAGAGATGTCTGGGTCTCTCTGCTCAAGCTGCTGCCCCTACAACCCAAATTTGGAATAAGCGCAAGATAATGGATGGATGGATGAATTGATTTAAATTGGTTGTTTTTTGGGACCACTGTCCTGTTGGAACCTAGTGGTGTCCAAATTTGTCTAGCTGTTGATTTTGAGTGAGGATGAAAAGTTTAGAGGTAGTCTTCCATAATTTCATTCACTCTGTGGAATACACCAGTACAACAGCTTGGTTCTACCACCAAGCTTCAGAGTTGAAAATCTCACTTTTGAGTCCTCTAAGCTTACCGGTAATTCTTGTCTTTGTGGCAAATAACTCAATCTTTGTCTTATCTGACTATAAAGCTCTGTCTAGATGGCATTTGGTTAGTCCATCTGGTCAGCTGCTAATTTCAGTCCAACTTGAAGGGGTCACTGTTGGAGCAGGATCTTCTTTCTTGGTCCCCTCAGGGGTCCAGTACAGTGATGTAAAACTGGTCTAACAATGGACAGGTACGCTGGTGTTCCAGCAGTTTTCGGTACATGGCAGACTTGAGCCTGATGGTTCCTGGGTTGTTACTGAACATTTAAGCCAATTTCCTCTCATATGAGGGCTACAGTTGTGAATCTTCTTCCAGATCGCGTTGAAGTGATGACACATTCAATAACCTTATCTAAAATTATTCAAACTGATGATTTTGATATCCAAAGTGGTTTAGAAATGCAGTGTTTCCCCTACTGTTATCCAAGGAGGGTGCTCCGCCCTGTCAACACAATCAAGCACCTTGCCTACTGAAATGTTCTTCGCCCACAGTCCCCTCCACCTCTTCAGATGACAACTGCTGGTGCTAAGCTAGTGCGCAACAGATGTGTCTCCAACAAAAAACCCTGAAGAGAAGAGTGCCCTACCAAAGCAAGTGACCTAGGGGAAACACTGGAAATGGCTCCAAGAAACTTTTCCCCCCAACTTCTGTACATCTGCAATTCTCCCCATTAGATAGACCTTTACTGAGTTCCTTGGACTTTCCCATTGTTCTGAGTACTGAGCAATCCAATAACTGCAGCTTATGCCAATAAAGACAAACGACCAGCAGGAGTCAATGATGATCAAGAAGAAGTTAGTGGGCCCTGTGAAGTTAAGACATTTGAGAACCTAAAATGAGGTGAATGTATGTATATACAGTATTTGACCCTGTACAGTATAGAGATAATCACCCAAGTTGTATGTTGATAATTATATATTAATCAAAGACATAAGTTGCTTACTTTTTTCAAATCTGAATTTATCATGTATATGTGTCTACACTTTTGGAGACGTTGTCAAAGCTGATGTCGTGGTAACAGAAAAAGGCAGGAAATGGCTGACCCATTGAATTCAGCGTTCTATACCTTGGCTGTGGGGAAAAGTGTTGTTGAGCTGTTCCATCACTTCCTCCAAACCCAATGCATCTTGGGACGGGCTGGACAGCTCATCATCACCTGAAAACAGTAGAATTATTTAATTTTGTGTATGTGTAGCAGCTTCTTGTATTTCTAGATACAATACGGTCATGCTTTAGAAGTGAACAGCAAACAGAAAAGCATAAAAGGAGCCAAAGTGCTGATCCAGAGAATAACATTTTCCAATGTGATTGTGAAAATAAATTATATTTGAATTCCCATTGGGTTCTTAAAGCATAGCTGAACATTTCAGAAAGTACCTCGAAGAGTCTGTTCTTACCCATTGTATCAGTAGTTTGGCTGGCAGCCACACGGAGCAGAGGTAGGGAGGAGTCGGAGCGCTGAGAGGAGGTGGAAGGAGAGGACAGCGTCGTACCGTTCACCTTGGAATCCGTCTAACGCACACAAATTAGAAGAGTGTTTAGAGAAGATAAGTGAGTAGGCAGAAATGTGGATGCGATGTAAGAAGGCTCAGCTCTGCAGCCAATGGGAATTAAACAGCCGGGATATAAACAGTCCAGAGCCGGTGCTCTGCTGCGAAGCCCCAAGTTAAAGATCGGATAGACCCAGTAATGTGTGGAGATGCATTCCTGATGTGTACTGTGCTCAGCAGCGATAAGGCGTCAACTGTCACAACAGCAGGGAGGGAGCAGGAAGCCAGTAAATCTTCAACAGGAGACTCTGCCAGCTCCTTCCAAACTAATTTTCAATCGTCTATAAACAATACAATCCAGTGATGAAACCTTGTGGTATACCCTTACACAACACTTTGGTATCAACAAGTTTTGTTAGTCGAAACAGGCTCCGGTAATAAAACAACACCAGCTAAGATATTCCAGTGGCTGGATCCAAAAGTCATAGAAATGGTTTTCCATAGATAGATAGCTTTATTTGTCCCCGTAGGGAAATTGATTTGCAGCATTGTCATTTGACTAAATCTGAGGTGGGAGAAGTGGGATTTACAATAGCATGATCAAGTGTGGAATATGCACTGGGTGAAGGGTTGGTTCTGTTGGCTGTTAATATGGGTGAATGTGTGCTGTTAGTGTGTGTTTCCAACTCTGGGCCTCTTCACATTTGCTATTAGCAAACTGTTTTGAATGTTATGGTCAGATCTGAAGCCTCTGTTCACAGTTGGTGGTAAAATGAACACCCAAAAACATTTTGAAATAGGAAGTCACTTACCCACATCACATAGAGACACATAGTCATGTCATACACACCAACAGGACATCAGCAGGTCTGCTGATTTTTCTGTATAATTGACAATACATCCGTCTGAACTACCGTTATAGTGTTTTGGCCTTAACACGGTTCAGAACCATTTGAGTCACACTTTTTAAAAAAGTTTCAATACGTAAGGGCCCTGCATTCTTGTTGTCATAGTTGCGTGTTGAAAATGGTGTCATTTTCTTCGTAGAGCAGCTTCTCAGCACAAGGCCTTGACTGAACTTTTTCTCACACAGGGTATATGCAGGAATAATGAAGTTAATTTCAATACCTTTTCAAGACTTTTTAAAGACCTTCCAAAATAAATTCAAGACCTTATCGTCACTTTGTTTTATTAAGCAACAAATCTTTGATTTACAAAACTGCTGTTGTTTTCAATTACTGTAAATCTGTGAATCTCAAACCTACAACAGAACTGAGATACAGTGGAAAGAAAAAAGTTCAAAAGAAGAAACTGAACCACGACTAGGTTTAAGAAAATATAGCTTAGGTTACAACAAGACTCGTAGCTATTTTAAAGTAACTTGGTTGAACAATGGCGAATAAGAAATAAACACGGTTATTCTCGGCGACAGGCCTCAGCCATTCTTGAAAATCAGGCATCTCCAACCAGGAGTCCGAAAACTTGCATTTACCCATTGTTCTCACGGTCTCGCGGCAACTTACTCAAACACACAGACTCAACTTGGAGATAAAGCAGCCGTGCATGCGCACAAGATAGGCCTAGCCGTAAAGGCTGTTGTAACCTGACACCCTAAATTTGTGCGAAGCGGTTTCCGAATCATCCGCGGTGAGGAAAACAAATATTCGTCATACATACTTTTTGCTGTCAAATTTTTAAAGCTAGAACAGCAAAAAAAACAATACTTCATCAAATCGCTTTCAAGACTTTTTAATACTTTTTAAGACCCTTAATATTCCCAAAATTGATTTATCAACTTTTAATAACTTTCAAGACCCTGCATATACTCTGTCACAGGCGTATGCGCCAAGTATTGCGTGATTGGTGGGAAGTTTGTGGGTGCGTTCGTCAATGTGGAAACTCGCTTGGACATTCAGAGGTACGACTCTTCAAACATATCAAAAACTCTTGGATGGAGATCGTGCAGATGTTGTGTATGGAGGAGTCTGTCTGCTGAAAAGTGTGGCGCTATCTTCATGACAGATTTGTGGCCAAACAGCGGATGCAGGGACAAGTGGGGAGACTCTGTAGGGAAGAAACCTGTGCGGTGACGTATACTGCATCGGGGGGGTTGTGTATAGGCTATGAAAGGATTGTGCAAAAACGAACGTACCGCAACCATGTGACTGCGTGTCAACTGTTCGGCTTTGGACAGAGTATGCTCATCCCTTTAGGCTTAGATAGACACAATATGAGGGAAATAAAGGAGCAACATGGTCACATAGAGCTCAGTGTCAGAGAAAAGACTGAAGAGGTTCACCTGTAAAGATTAGTTGTGGCTTAAAGTGACATGAGGTTCCAGACAGCTCTACAACTATCAAAACAAACAATACACCAAAGAGAAACTCACCCATAGAGTATCCTGTATTCCACTGACATTAACACAATTCCAACAAGTAGACTACAGGTAGTCCCCGACTTACGAGCGAGTTCCGTTCCTACGACTGTCTCGTAACACGAAATCTTGTGCGTCGGAACCCGAAACACGTGTTGCTCGTAAGTCCGGATTTTCGGTCGTAAGTCGGAAAATTCATGCTAGCGCTACTACGAACACTCGTTTTTCATCACAAATGTTCATACTAGTTCATAAACATGCTCAGAAACTTGTTTCCAAACGGTTAGCTAACACACTTTCATCTAAAAACACATAAAAGTGCTGTATTTTTTGTATGTTCTTTACAAATTTACTGCTCGTTCGCCAGCTCGTAAGTCCGGAACCTCGTAAGTAAGAGCGCTCGTCAGTCGGGGACTACCTGTATTTTTATTTAGGATTCTAATAAACAGTTCATTAAAACGTTTAAGGGGGGGGGGGGGACCTAGCAAAGGTGGTTTGAGTGAAAACATGTTCAAAAGACTGAGGAAGTCCATAAATGTATTTAGTGCTATCAGATAGCTAAAGACAGAAGTTAGCTACAAATGTGATCAGCCCCTCGACCAGCAAACCTGGAAGCATTCCTTTGGTTTCTGTTAGATGGAGGCACCATTTGGACACATTAGGACTATTTCTCAGGGTTATTCTTTTGTGTTTAATCCTGATGGGTTATCTGTGCCATGCACACTAGTGCACTGTGAGGAATTGTTGTTTTGGGTAAAACTATCCATTTCTGCCTAATTAGTCCAAACACAGTACCGGTATTTACTGAATAATTTTCCTCCTCTGTGCCTGCAGTGCAGTGTCAGTAATAAATGACATTTTCCTGCCAGCGGGTGGCAGTAGGTAACGCATGTGGTGATGCATTGTACAAGTGGCATGCACAAAGCCATGGATATGTTTGGGGAAAAGAAAAAGGCAACTGAGCATGCATGGGCAAAATTATAATCCACATTAAGAGCCTAGAATAAGAAGTAATTAAAAAAAAAATACAATTAGGAAGATTCTCTAATCTACCTTTGGACAGATTTTGGGTTTCCCATTTTGGCTAACACAGCTATTTTAGCATTGCTTCATAATTTCTTATTAACATGAGCTGAGCCTTTCAAGCATTAATGCTACAAAAACTAAAAATTAAGAAAATAAGAGCCTTTGTAGGATAATTTTGTTCTTGCCAGGATACCTTTGTGCACATCTGAACAGGCCGAGGTTTCAGAGTCTAAAGTGTGAATAATAAGCAGCATGTATCGTAAACCCATATTACTAACATTGGCAGCTGCTCACACATTTATTCATCTGCCACAGTACACCTTTGGAATTAACACAAATTTTAACCAGTTAAATTTTTCCATGTTTTTAACAACAACCCATAAAACTTAGTTTCTGTAAAAGTTTTTCATGTAACGAAACCAAAATACTACTGTAATATTTAGGGATGTACAATAGTATTGGCAAATGGTAAATGGAGCTTATTTATATAGCGCTTTCTAGCCCCCTGTGAGGAGCCCCAAAGCGCTTTACAATACCAACCATCCACCCATTCATACACGCATTTATACACCGGTAGCGGCAGACTGCCATGCAAGGCGCCTTTCCAGTCCTACCGGGAGCAACTCGGGGTTAAGTGTCTTGCCCAGGGACACAACGACACATGGTATGGGGAACCGGGATTCGAACCTCCAACCTTCCGATCAGGGGATGACTGCCATTACCACTACGCCACGGTCGCCCAGTATTGGCAAGGTATTGTATCAGCTGATATTAACGATAAAGTTAAATATCGGATATCGGCCATTCCATCAAAATTACTCACTGATATAAA
>JBBPBX010045924.1:0-26799 GCA_038048925.1 Garcialebias charrua | reverse complement strand
TCTTCTTCGACAGCATGCACATTCTTGAGCGATCGACACACCTTCTTATAATGTCCCATCTTCCCACATAAATGACATTTCTCCCCCTTGGCTGGACAGTCATGTTTGGGATTAAATGGAGAGCTTCCACACTTATAACAATGAGAGTTCTCCCTTTTAGTAGTTGAAGTAGTGTGCGCTCTGGGTTGATATTTAGTCTTGCCACGCTTAACATAACTCTTGTACACTCTGTCAACAGATTTTCCCTTCTCTGTTTCTGAACTGATATCATGACGCAGACAGGATTGCTGCCGTTTCACTTCTTCACTCTGTCTTGCTGAATAGATGGCTTTCTCTAGAGTTAAATCTGGGTCAAGCTGCATGCGTTCGGATAACCTTTTATCCTGCAGACCCACCACCAGCCTGTCCCGAATCAGCTCATCATGTAGCGCTCCATAATTGCAATGTTCTGCTAGCGCATACAGTGAAGTAACAAAAGCATCAACAGTTTCATGCTCCTCTTGTTTGCGCATGTTAAATCTGGCACGCTCATAAATCACATTCTTCTTAACAACGAAGAAAGCTTGAAACCCATCACGAACTCCTCGATACGTGTTTCTTTGATCATCTGGCAACGCTAATCCACGTAGCACGTCATCAGCTTCATCGCCCATGCAATAAATTAGCGTGTTAACTTGGTTCTCCTCAGAACTAGAGTTCAGATTACTTGCCAGACGAAACCGTTCGAATCGTCGTATCCACTTGGCCCACTCCTGTGGCTTCGTGAAGTCGAAAGACTCCGGCGGCTGGATGCTAAACGTCGCACACGGACCAGCAGAAGCGACTCTCGGCGCGTCGTCGT
Source organism: Garcialebias charrua (assembly GCA_038048925.1). Classification (NCBI taxonomy): domain Eukaryota; kingdom Metazoa; phylum Chordata; class Actinopteri; order Cyprinodontiformes; family Rivulidae; genus Garcialebias; species Garcialebias charrua. The sequence goes on along the minus strand of JBBPBX010045924.1, from coordinate 25,958 downwards.
CCGCCATGTCTCCGGCAGCCAAACACCGTCGCACCCTCACGATGACTCCAACACTCCTGACACCATGTCGCGTTATTGAAAGAGTCCTCAGGCAAAACGTGTCAACGTGATTTCTTTATTTCAGATCGCCCTGCTTCCAGCTAAGCCATCAGCCTTACAATCAGCGTCACCTGGCACCCTGAGCCTGGCGCTCCTTTTATGACATCATCACAAGTGGCCATCTGTAGTTTTTCCCCCAGGCCTTACATTAACACCACAACAGTGAGCCTCTGTGTACTGTATCCGGTTTTATTGTGAAAGGGTCAGGGGTTGTTTCCGGGTTCACGAAGACGTTCTCTAAAGTTGCTCTACAAAGTGTCGCATTGAATCCTTGTGTAAAACACGACAGCCTCCACTCAGAAACGTGAACCGAGAGGTGGAGACATTATTAAATCAGCTGTATCGCTAAAGACACGGTCAGTCTCAGCTGTGGAAGAAGACGGCTAACGCGTTAGCCATCTTGTTAGCCGCTAAGGACCGTGTCTTTAGCGATAATGATAAAATGCTGATTTATTAATGTCTCCACCTCTCTATGCGGTGCACGCATGACTAAGCTCAGACCCGTGGTTTGTTTTAAGGAAGCAGCAGCTGTAAAAACACTTGGTTCTGCCGTTCATGCTCCACTCCGCTGTTTAAATGGTGAAAAAGATTCGTAGTTCAGACCTTTCTTCGGGACTATTTTCAGCATCGTCTACAAAAACATTTTTTATGCCCTCATCTGACAATTTAATCCAAACTAGCTCAGAACATTGTTTTCCCCCCTCAGCAGCGTGCAGCGCTCTTCATATCTGCCGTGTTTACATGTTGTGCTGAAAGTCTCGCGCGCGGCTCCTGCAGCCTGCAGGAAGGAGGGGGGCGAGTGGGGGCCCGCGCGACAGCAGGAGGATCCTCGATATACACGATATAGCCCTTTTAACCATCGTACATTTAAAATATCGCGATACATCGAGTATATTTGATATATCGCCCACCCCTAGCGCGAGCTGCGCGTGCTTCGCGATAATAGCTCCGTGCGGAAACGCGGCCAGGAAATTTTGTTCCGCGGTGCATATATTAACGTTCAATGAGTGCAAAAAATAACCGAAACGGTACGCAGGTGGACCGAACCGAACGTGACGTATAACCTTCACATGAATGTGAAGAAGACAAAGGAGATGATTGTGGACTTCAGAAGGAACAAACACACCCACGCCTAGGGCTGGACGATATGGCCAAAATTTTTATCACGATATAGTTCTTAATTTCGGTCGATATCGATATAATTCGATATCGATATAAACAATATAAAAGCCTAAAAAAACCTATAAACTATACAAATAAATTGATGTTCACCTTGTACATGTATTTGTATTTAGCCTCCAAAAAGATGGAAATCACCATCAAATAAACATAAAATTATCAACCCAATAATTCTGTCGGGTCAGAATAAAAATAACAAAATCAATTACATTATTGTATAAAGTAAAATAGTTTTTGAATGACAAAGTTTTGAATATATTGTATAATGTAATGATTGTTCCATATTTAATCTGTTGTATTGAAGTTTGGGGAAAAGCATGCAAAACTTTTACAAATCCTATTTTTATTTTACTAAAAAGAGCTGTAAGAATTATTATTAGGAAGTGCTATGGTCACCCAACAAATATATTATTTCATCAATTGAAATTATTAAAATGTTATGATTTGGTTGAACATAGTATTTTACAAGTCATGTATAAAACTAAAAAAAATATTACCCCCAAATATTCAATTACATTTTGTTTAAAACGTTATTAAACCCTGAAGGGAATGTAAATGTTTGTAGAATCTTCATTTAGAACTAGTGTGAAGGAGCTGAGTTGTAAATCAGGAAACAGGATTGTGTTGACTTGATATCATAAACATTTATAAAACTATTTATATAAAAAGATGATTAAATCAAAGTTGTTGGGAAGGTGTGGTGCAGGTGAAGTGAAGGTTGTTGTTTGTAGTTATTTTGTATTTTTTAAACAAGGGGCAGATATTATAACACTATTTTCGTCTTTCTGCACCTTTTCATTCAGTGTTTTTCTTTCTTTTTATTCTGATGAATCTGTTTTATTTTCAATAAAAAAACATGTCGCGCTGGGGCTGTTTGTTTACGTCGTAGTTTCAGGGAAACGTTGGCTCAAACTTTATTCTTCATCTTCTGACTCTCATCATATTCTATCGAGTGGAAACTCTTCAGATTAAACAAGTAGATGTTTCCACCGCTAGTTAGAACGACTCTCCGTCACGTTTTGAAAAATAAAGAAACCGAGTAGGACTCGCTGCAGAAGAAGCCTGCAGTTTAACAAAACCGAACTACGTCCACACCGACGAATTAGTCTTTCCTCTCATCAGTGATGTCGTCTGCTTTCTCTTCGCTTGTGAAACTTTGTTCAGTCACATTCTGACGGTCATGAGCACTCGTTTGACTCGTTTTGAAGCGAAAACAACGCGCTTTGGAGACTAGCTTAGCTTTTAGCCTGCTACCGCTAACGCCTGCTGCTGGAGTGAGCGCTGCGTAACAACGACGTCACCACGCACGTTTTGTGTCACAGCTTTTTCTGTCCGGGCGCGTTGTTGAAGCAGCCGCTCCAACCCGAACAGAAAGAGAAAAACGTCAGTGAAAAGTTGTAAAATCCTATCGAAATATCGAAAATATGCTTAAACTTCATATCATCGTTATTGAATAAAAGTATATCGCGATATTTATCGTTATTGAATTATCGTCCAGCACTAGCTCACGGGAAGTTCGCCACTCAGAACACGGAATCCATCCATCCATCCATCTTCTTCCGCTTATCCGGGGTCGGGTCGCGGGGGTAGCAGCCTAAGTAGGGAGGCCCAGACTTCCCTCTCCCCAGCCACTTGGAGCAGCTCCTCCGGGGGAATCCCAAGGCGTTCCCAGGCCAGCCGAGAAACATAGTCCCTCCAGCGCGTCCTGGGTCTTCCTCTGGGTCTCCTCCCGGTGGGACATGCCCGGAACACCTCACCAGGGAGGCGTCCAGGAGGCATCCTAACCAGATGCCCGAGCCACCTCAACTGGCTCCTCTCGATGTGGAGAAGCAGCGGCTCTACTCCGAGTCCCTCCCGGATGACTGAGCTTCTCACCCTATCTCTAAGGGAGAGTCCAGACACCCTGCGGAGAAAACTCATTTCAGCCGCTTGTATCCGAGATCTTGTTCTTTCGGTCATAACCCAAAGCTCATGACCATAGATGAGGGTGGGAACGTAGATCGATCGGTAAATTGAGAGCTTTGCCTTTTGACTCAGCTCTCTCTTCACCACGACAGACCGGTACAGCGCCCGCTTCACTGCGGACGCTGCACCTATCCGCCTATCGATCTCACGCTCCAGTTTTCCCTCATTCGTGAACAAGATCCCGAGATACTTAAACTCCTCCACTTGGGGCAGGACCTCCTCCCCGACCCGGAGAGGGCATGCTACCCTTTTCCGGCTCAAGACCATGGCCTCGGATTTGGAGGAACTGATCCTCATCCCGGCCGTATCACACTCGGCTGCAAACCGCTCCAGTGAAAGTTGTAAATCACGAACTGATGAAGCCAGTAGGACCACATCATCTGCAAAAAACAGAGAAGCGATTCTAAGGTCACCAAAACGGATCCTCTCAACACCTTGGCTGCGCCTAGAAATTCTGTCCATAAAAGTTATGAACAGAATCGGTGACAAAGGGCAACCTTGGCGGAGTCCAACTCTCACCGGAAACGAGCCTGACTTACTGCCGGCAATGCGGACCAAGCTCTGACACCGGTCGTACAGGGACCTAACAGCCCTTATCAAAGGGCCTGGTACCCCATACTCCCGGAGTACCCCCCACAGAACCCCCCGAGGGACGCGGTCGAATGCCTTCTCCAAGTCCACAAAGCACATGTAAACTGGTTGGGCAAACTCCCACGCACCCTCCAGGACCCTGCTGAGGGTGTAGAGCTGGTCCAGTGTTCCACGACCAGGACGAAAACCACACTGCTCCTCCTGAATCCGAGGTTCGACTATCCGACGGACCCTCCTCTCCAGAACCCCTGAATAGACCTTACCAGGGAGGCTTAAGAGTGTGATCCCCCTATAGTTGGAACACACCCTACGGTCCCCCTTTTTGAATAGGGGAACCACCACCCCAGTCTGCCAATCCAAGGGAACTGCCCCCGATGTCCACGCGATATTGCAGAGTCGCGTAAGCCAACACAACCCTACAACATCCAGAGCCCTAAGGAACTCCGGGCGAATCTCATCCACCCCCGGAGCCTTGCCACCGCGGAGCTTTTTAACCACCTCGGCGACCTCAGCACCAGAGATCGGAGAACCTGACCCAAAGTCCCCAGGCTCCGCTTCCTCAGTGGAAGACGTGCCAGTAGGATTGAGGAGGTCTTCGAAGTATTCCGCCCACCGACTCACAACATCCCGAGTTGAGGTCAGCAGCACGCCACCCCCACCATAAATGGTGTTGGTCGCGTACCTCTTTCCCCCCCTGAGACGCCGGATGGTGGACCAGAATCGCCTCGAAGCCGTACGGAAGTCATTCTCCATGGCCTCTCCGAACTCCTCCCACGCCCGAGTTTTTGCCTCAGCAACCACCCGAGCCGCATGCCGCTTGGACTGCCGGTACCTATCAGCTGCTTCCGGGGTCCCACAAGCCAAAAAGGCCCAATAGGACTCCTTCTTCAGCCTGACAGCATCCCTCACTGCCGGTGTCCACCACCGGGTTCGAGGGTTGCCACCACGACAGGCACCAACAACCTTGCGGCCACAGCTCCGATAAGCTGCCTCGACAATAGAGGCGCGGAACACGGCCCACTCGGACTCCATGTCCCCCGCCTCCCTCGGAACGTGTTCAAAGCTCTCCCGGAGGTGGGAGTTAAAGCTCCGTCTTACGGGAGACTCTGCCAGACGTTCCCAGCAGACCCTCACAATACGTTTGGGTCTGCCAGGTCTGACCGGCATCCTCCCCCACCATCGGAGCCAACTCACCACCAGGTAGTGGTCAGTTGACAGCTCCGCCCCTCTCTTCACCCGAGTGTCCAAGACATGCGGCCGCAGATCAGATGAGACGACAACAAAGTCGATCATCGAACTGCGACCTAGGGTGTCCTGGTGCCAAGAGCACATATGGACACCCTTATGCTTAAACATGGTGTTCGTTATGGACAATCCATGACGAGCACAGAAGTCCAATAACAGAACACCACTCTGGTTCAGATCAGGGGGGCCGTTCCTCCCAACCACACCCCTCCAGGTCTCACTGTCATTGCCCACGTGAGCGTTGAAGTCCCCCAGTAGAACAAGGGAGTCCCCAGGAGGCGCACTCTCCAATACCCCCTCCAAGGACTCCAAAAAGGGTGGGTAGTCTGAGCTGCCGTTTGGTGCATAGGCACAAACAACAGTCAGAGCCCGTCCCCCCACACGTAGGCGAAGGGAGGCTACCCTCTCGTTCACCGGGGTGAACCCCAACGTACAGGTACCAAGAACACGGAATAAAAAATCAAATTTTAAGTCAAATATTTTCTATAGACCATCGTTACGTACATTAATGTCTTATAATTTAAACTCTGTAAGCAGAAAAAATATACACCGAGTGGTTTTGAAGCTATTTCTAACATACCGGTAAACAGAACAACAGCCACAAGCTAACAAAAAGCTAAGCTAAAAGATCGGGGTTTTTATTTTATTTTAATCTCAAACATCTAATAAAGCTACCGGTACTCACTTGTAAACGTCCACACTGTGATTCCATTCTGTAAGTTTCAGAAAAATCCGCTGAGTGGTTCTTGACTTATCTTGCAAAAAAACCAGCTAAGAAACACAGAGCTAACAGCTACATCCAGGCCAGCAGGCACACAGTCAGTCCGAGCACAGGAGCTGTTTTTGGGAGACATGAGCTGGAAACCATACGGTCTTCTTCTTCTTGGGTCGGTGTACTCCTCTGGAAGTGGTAATGCACAGCGCCACAGCGTCCCTAGTGGCCGAAAGTGGTACTGCATAATTTTTCTGCCAAAGTGAAAAAGGCTGATATCTGAGTCAAAAATTGGTCTAAAAATATGGGAAAAAATCCATAAAGAGGTCGCATCGGATTATAGGTCGTAGGCCTTGAAAAAAACCATAAAAAGGTGCGACCTATAATCCGAAAAATACAGTAATAACATTTATGACCTTGCAGTATATTTCCATAAATATACATACCATAACTACAAATATATACACAGTATAAATACATATACATTCATATTCATTCATATACCCAACTACATATCTGCATATATCTACATATACATCCCTGCATCCATTTGCGTGTGGTTGTGAGCATGCATAAGTGAAAAAGTTTCCTGCAATAGAACATTCAATAGCAACCGTGAGGCATCAGAGATCCCCCCCCCAAGGCCCGAGGCAGGCAAAGGGGAAACCAGAGCCCGAGACCCCAAGAAGGACCCCGAGCCCAGAGTCCCCAGGGCCACCCGAACAGGACGAGCCACTCACCAACTCCCCAGATCCGACCAAAGGGGAGAACAGGAGAAGCCCCACCAGTGACTACACACAATGACCCCCCAGGGTCAAGAGCAACAAATTCGAGAGACAGCGGGCGCAATTCGTGGCAGTGGCAGCTGCCACCGGAAGTGCCGCAAAGGCTGCCACGGCCACCGGAGCTGCCACGAAGGCTGCCACCAAGGCTGCCACGAAGGCTGCCACCAAGGCTGCCACCAAGGCTGCCACCAAGGCTGCCACCAAGGCTGCCACCAAGGCTGCCACAGGGTGCCACCGGAACTGCCTTCCACAGACCACAAGGTGCCACTATAGCTGCCACGGACTTTGTCAGATCATCTTCCACAGCAGTTTTGTGCAAAACTATTGCCGTTTTGTGTAAAAAAAAATAAAAAATAAAATTAGTTAAATAAACAAATAAATAAATAAATGCTTCATCTTTATTGTATGTCCTTCAAAAATGACATTCTGACGATGATGATTATATTATTTAATAAACACAGAACAACCTGTAATAGTGCATTTAGGAAACATGTGTAAAATAGTGCTTTGTGTGTAGTATGACTAAAAAATACATATTTCTATTTTTAAATTACAGTTAAAATTACTTATTAAACACAGTGGTGTGCCACAGACTGCCACCAGATGCCACGGACTTTGTCAGATCATCTTCCACAGCAGTTTTGTGCAAAACTATTGCCGTGGTTGTGTAAAAAAATAATAATAATAATTAATTAAATAAACAAATAAATAAATAAATGCTTCATCTTTATTGTATGTCCTTCATAAATGACCTTCTGACGATGATGATTACTGTATATTATTTAATAAACACAGAACAACCTGTAATAGTGCATTTAGGAAACATGTGTAAAATAGTGCTTTGTGTGTAGGATGACTAAAAAATACATATTTCTTTTTCTAAATTACAGTAAAATTTACTTATTAAACACATTGGTGTGCCACAGACTGCCACCAGATGCCACAGGTGCCACCACTACTGTCACCTGCCACGTCACCTGCCACCACTACTGTCACCTGCCATGTCACCTGCCACGTCACGTGCCACCACTACTGTCACCTGCCATGTCACCTGCCACGTCACCTGCCACCACTACTGTCACCTGCCAGTCACCTGCCACGTCACCTGCCACCACTACTGTCACCTGCCACGTCACCTGCCACCACTACTCTCCAATAGTGGTGGCAGGTGACAGTAGTGGTGGCAGGTGACGTGGCAGGTGACATGGCAGGTGACAGTAGTGGTGGCAGGTGACATGGCAGGTGACATGGCAGGTGACAGTAGTGGTGGCAGGTGACATGGTGGCAGGTGACATGGCAGGTGACAGTAGTGGTGGCAGGTGACGTGGCAGGTGACATGGCAGGTGACATGGCAGGTGACGTGGCAGGTGACATGGCAGGTGACAGTAGTGGTGGCAGGTGACATGGCAGGTGACATGGCAGGTGACGTGGCAGGTGACGTGGCAGGTGACAGTAGTGGTGGCACCTGTGGCATCTGGTGGCAGTCTGTGGCACACCAATGTGTTTAATAAGTAAATTTTACTGTAGTTTAGAAAAAGAAATATGTATTTTTTAGTCATCCTACACACAAAGCACTATTTTACACATGTTTCCTAAATGCACTATTACAGGTTGTTCTGTGTTTATTAAATAATATACAGTAATCATCATCGTCAGAAGGTCATTTTTGAAGGACATACAATAAAGATGAAGCATTTATTTATTTATTTGTTTATTTAATTAATTAATTTTTTATTTTTTTTACACAACCACGGCAATAGTTTTGCACAAAACTGCTGTGGAAGATGATCTGACAAAGTCCGTGGCATCTGGTGGCAGTCTGTGGCACACCACTGTGTTTAATAAGTAATTTTAACTGTAATTTAAAAAAAGAAATATGTATTTTTTAGTCATCCTACACACAAAGCACTATTTTACACATGTTTCCTAAATGCACTATTACAGGTTGTTCTGTGTTTATTAAATAATATAATCATCATCGTCAGAAGGTCATTTTTGAAGGACATACAATAAAGATGAAGCATTTATTTATTTATTTGTTTATTTAACTAATTATTTTTTTTTTTTTTTTACACAAAACGGCAATAGTTTTGCACAAAACTGCTGTGGAAGATGATCTGACAAAGTCCGTGGCAGCTATAGTGGCACCTTGTGGTCTGTGGAAGGCAGTTCCGGTGGCACCCTGTGGCAGCCTTCGTGGCAGCCTTCGTGGCAGCCTTCGTGGCAGCCTTGGTGGCAGCCTTGGTGGCAGCCTTGGTGGCAGCCTTGGTGGCAGCCTTGGTGGCAGCCTTCGTGGCAGCCTTGGTGGCAGTTCCGGTGGCACCCTGTGGCAGCCTTCGTGGCAGCCTTGGTGGCAGCCTTGGTGGCAGCCTTGGTGGCAGCCTTGGTGGCAGCCTTCGTGGCAGCCTTCGTGGCAGCCTTCGTGGCAGCTCCGGTGGCCGTGGCAGCCTTCGCGGCACTTCCGGTGGCAGCTGCCACTGCCACGAATTGCGCTCGGCCCTGCTGACAAATTCACAGGCCCCCACCGGAGCCCGCTGCACCGACGTAGCCCCAGGGCCGGTCACCGAGGCCCGCGCACAGGGGACGCCCACCCCTCAGGCCCAGACCCGACAGGACCAGAATACCCGAGCCCCACCAGGCAGCCACCAGGCCGAGCCGACATACGCCCAAGCGCCCAACCCCAGACAGTGAGGGCCCCAAGCACGCCCGCAGGCAAAGGAACACCCACCAGGGGGCCACGCGGCAGGAGCGCGACACTGAGTAGCCTCAGATGTATCAGAGAGGGGTCAGTCCTAGTCACAGCCTGACAAACATTCATACACAGACACACTCATTCAGATCCACCCTCATCCTCACCCTCACTCACAGAAAGACAAACAATAACGACACGTTCCATTCATAATCCCGATACACACTCTATACCCCCTAGGTCCAAGACATGTACCTGCTCCCTACATTGAACACATCGTGACGCTGTAACAAGCTGTGAAGAAGAGCAAGTTTTTAAAAAATCTGAATGGTGGACAGCTTGACTGCAGGATCCAAACAGTTCCTAACACAGCTTAGCTCCACACTTCACTTTAGACTGCAGTAAATAAATACATACCTGTGTAACCCTGATGTTTGGTTTGATACCAGTGAACTGATGAATCGCTCACCCAGGAACTCTTCTCAGCTTCACAACATTTATTAACATGAACTTCATCTGTAACAGAAAAAAAACATGTGGTTGGTGGTGGTCTGACATGTAGCTCCTGCCCCAACTCTGAGAACGTCAGGCAGTAAAAAATGCTGTCAAGCCAGTCTCCACTTCCAAAATGATGGTTTTGTTGTGCACACAAACACTATGAATTATGGTAACATTTGTGAGTTTTCAAACTAAAAGCTGTTAATGACGTCATACTTGCTGTTGTTACAAAACTATTTGTGGATGATTTATTTATATTATTATTTATTAGATAATATGAGAACTGTTACCATCAGGGAAAAGGTACAGATCAATCAAGACAAGAACAAACAGATTTAAATATAGTTTTTTTATCTGTCCACCATTACTGAACTTAACAAAATCTGTAATAAAAACTGAATAAGGGACAACTGGTGTAATATCAATCTGCTTGTGTTGCACATTTGGAGTGTTTCAAACCTGTTATTAACTTTAATACAGTTTATATTTTTATATTGTTTTATATTTTATTGTTTTTACTTTTGTTCTGGGAAGCAAACCCAGATTTCACTGTATTCATGTGCAATGATAATAAAGGTCTCTTCTATTCTATTTTGCAGCAGGTTTTGAATTGTCTTCTGCTGAACTTGATCCACCACAAAGACTGTGTGGTTCACAGAGTTTCTGCACAAATCAAAATATGAAACTTTAAATTAAAATGTTCTCAGAGAACAATAAGTATAATTTTTATACACACTAACCAGAAACCTCCAGTGATTTTGGTCGACATGGACAAATAACACAAAGCTCTTGTAATTCTCAAAATTCACCTGTAAAAACAAACACTTGATGTTAAAATGTTAGAAATGTCATTTCTGAAATTATTGTATAATTTTAACTGTTATTTTTCCAAATGGTTATTGTCACTTAAAAATATTAAACATATAATTATTTTAAATTAAACATTCCTGTTTTTTCATGAACTATGTTGCATTTCAATGAGACAAACTTTCTGCACAGTAATGATGTGATTTGTGGTAAAGTCGTACTTACCCTCACTGTTTCTACAACATCCTGAAGAACGAGCAATAAACACAGCAACTTAGGGAAAATTACATGGAAAATGTCCAACTTTGGAGGGCCTTTATTTTGAAATTCCACATGAGATCTTGGTGACATTTGGTGAGCAACATCTGGAGATGTTCTACAGTCAGCCTGAAGTGAGACTGGTCACTGGAAACTAAGAGTTTTGTTTTAATATTAATGGAAACTTCAGGGAAAACAATTTAACATTCTCACATAATGAACATACAAATAACCACAAAACAGAGACAAAAGTTAAATATTATGGATCCATATTCACAGGAGGACATTAAAAATCATTTCTGAACATAGACCAGCAAGAATGACTTCAATCATCTAGAGTCAAAACATGAAAAACACATTGAAGTTTTTTATTTATTTAACTTAGCAACACAAAAAGTTCTCTACTCTTTGGATATGGGGGCGACATTCAAACTTTTAGTGGAAACAGCTGAGCAGGAATGTTGGTCCCATTACAGCTTCCAGTGCTAACATGTGTTTTATGTACAGAGTTTGTACCAACAGGAGACACACATCAGCTTTTATTTTGAAAGAACCTCGCAAGAGTGACCATCTAATCCATGGTGTTAGCGCGTGCACAACCAAACCGCGTGAGCACTGACTTTTAGAAGTGGAGGCTGCTGGACCAAAGAATAATATTGAACAATTTTACTAGAAATTACAACCATACCTGTTAGAGAACAAACATGTGGTTGGTGGAGGTCTGACGTGAAGCTCCTGCTCCTACACAGAAAAACACACACACAGTCACGAGACTAGATTATCCAAGCACGCGACAACGAGACGTAGCTGCTAACAGCTACACATGCTAACAGCTACACATGCTAACAGCTACACATGCTAACAGCTACACATGCTAACAGCTACACATCTAACAGCTACACATGCTAACAGCTACACATGCTAACAGCTACACATGCTAACAGCTACATATGTTAACAGCTACACATGCTAACAGCTACAGATGCTAACAGCTACCGGTACATATGTTAACAGCTACACATGCTAACAGCTACAGATGCTAACAGCTACACATGCTAACAACTACAGATGCTAACAGCTTCAGATGCTAACAGCTACAGATGCTAACAGCTACACATGCTAACAGCTACAGATGTTAACAACTACACATGCTAACAGCTACAGATGTTAACAGCTACACATGCTAAAAGCTACATATGTTAACAGCTACAGATGCTAACAGCTACAGATGCTAACAGCTACAGATGCTAACAGCTATACATGCTAACAGCTACACATGCTAACAGCTACAGATGTTAACAACTACACATGCTAATAGCTACAGATGTTAACAGCTACTAGGGGTGTAACGGTACGCTAAAATCACATTTCGGTTCGGTTCAATTACAAGGAGGGCTCGGTTCGGTTTATTTTCGGTTTATTTTCGGTACAAAAAGACAAAAAAAAACTTACAAAATGTTTATTTTGAAAATATGCCAAAAATATGTTTGTATTGTATTGTAGTAATAAGTAAAAGTGACCCATTTGGATGATATTTTAAATAAACAGCACTCTACAATTAATAAATTATATTAAAAATAATAAAAATCTTAATAAATACAGTACAATAACAGTCAGAACCAGAACAATAAGCAGCAACAGACTGTTTACAATTTTTAAACTTTTTAAAAGTTTAAATGGTCTTGCTCCATCCTACCTCTCTGAGCTGCTTCACCCATACTCTCCTGCTCGGTGCCTCAGATCAGCTGATCAGCTGCTTCTGGAGGTGCCGAGGTCCAAACGGAGGCTCAGAGGAGACAGAGCTTTTTCTGTTGCTGCTCCAAAACTGTGGAACGATCTCCCTCTTCCATCAGACAAGCTCCTTCACTGTCCAGTTTTAAAACTCTTCTAAAAACACATTTTTACTCACTGGCTTTTAACACAGACTGAATTTGTTCTGCACTGTTTTTATAGTTTTTATTGATCTTAATGTTTTAACAACTGTTTTATTTTTATGTGTTTAAATGTTCTTGATTTTATGTACAGCACTTTGTTGCAGCTGTGGTTGTTTTAAAGGGCTCTATAAATAAAGTATTATTATTATTATTATTATTATTATTATTATTATTATTATTATTATTATTATTATTCCCTGATGCATGCTCAATAATCCAGGTAGAAAAATCTAAAAAAGCTAAGTCTGGTCCTTATTATTATTATTAATCAAGTTTTTGTCCAGTAGCAGCAGTGTGGCTGTATTTGTCCTCATTACTCACAACCTCTTCTTGGTGGGACAGGGTTAGGTTCAGAGTTCAGTTCAGTCATCACACACTTCTTAGCTGCAGCAGGTGATCTCTGGTGGATGTCTGTCCCTGAAGTGGAAGAGAGATTCTACCTCTGTAACTGGAAATAAAACACAGAGGTAAAAAAAAGTTAAGATTATGATTTTAAATAATAATTAATTGTAAATAATAATTATAATAAAAGAACAATACCTTTTGAACGGTTGAATATCTCACTCATCATCAGGGCAGGGCTTAAATGAGCTCCAGGACTTGTTGACAATCAGTTTTTTCATAAAGAGCTGAACTTTTTGACTTAAGTGTTGACGTGATGGATGTCTCATAGCAAGGATCAACTGCGCATAAAAAACATTCATACTTAGATCCAGAGCTTTAAAACTCATACAGTTTGTGTTATTGATCTGGATCGATCTAAATTACCTAATGAAGTTGTTTTAATGCAGCTGCTCTTAGCGCTGTTTCAGCAACAGCTGTTTTTCTTCGTTCACGTTCGGATGAAGTACAGTAGTTTCCAGCGCGTTCACGTTAGACGTGTTGTCTGCTGCAGCTGTGTGATGTTTCACACAGCTGTCTGCTGCAGATCCACACACAAGCTGCGCGTGTGCTCGTCTTTGTTGGCTGCTGCAGAGTCTTCATGAAAAAACGTCCACACAAGCTGCGCGTTTGCTCGTCTTTTAACAAGAAAGCCATGACGTTAACAAACAGGAGACCGCAGTGAGAAGCTAACGGCTAATGCTGCGTGTGCTTCGTGATAATAGGTCCGTGCTGAAACGCGGCCAGGAAATTTTGTTCCGCCGCGCATATATTAACGTTCAATGAGTGAAAAAATAACCGAAACGGTACGGAGGTGGACCGAACCGAACGTGCTGTACCGTTTCGGTTCGGTAAACCCATTACAATCGTTACATGCCTAACAGCTACACATGCTAACAGCTACAGATGTTAACAGCTACAGATGCCAACAGCTACTGATGCTAACAGCTAAAGATGCTAACAGCTACAGAGGCTAACAGCTACACATGCTTACAGCTACACATGCTAACAGATACAGATGTTAACAGCTACACATGCTAACTGCTACAGATGCTAACAGAGTGAACTAACTTACTCTCCACAGACAAGAAGCTGCAGTGTTACAAGCCTCTGGAAAGCAGCAGCTTGGAACTAAATCACAGAATAAAGTATTTGACTCACGAGAAGTCTTTTTTCATTAGTAATTGAAATAAATCACGGAGCTAAATCCAGACTTAGCTTCTCATCACGAAGGAAAACAAAGAGGCTGAGCTGGAGCCTGATTTAGCCCCACGTGCAGCTTCATTTGGAGCTTTGTAGCATTGGAGTGGTCATTTAGGATTTCAATAAAGTTGGTAAATCCAGTTCACTTCATGGATCTGGGTCAGCCTAATGAGTCACTAAAGTAACCCAGTTCACTTTATGGATCTGGATCAGTCTAATGATTCATTAAAGTAACCCAGTTCACTTTATGGATCTGGATCAATCTAATCAGAGCCCTAGAGAGAGAGAGTTCCGACACTTCCATAGACTCCCATTGTAAGAATGGAATGCGGAAGTCACGTGGGTCATGGAGGGGGCGATTCATAAGATATATATGGGTCGATTCGTTCCACTAAACTGTTCCAAACAGCAGCGCTGCTAGCATCAAACGTAGTTCATTGTTGATGTTCCAGACATGTTTTCTCCGGTAAGTTGATGAAAATACAATTTTCTTTTGCCCTTGTGAAGCGTTTAAAACGTCTAAAAATGCTTAAGAAAAAACGCATAGTGTAGTGCTCACGCCACTAGGTGGAGCTGCAGGATAAGAAATAAAGAGGAGAACGGTAGAAGGAAGGTCAGTTTGTTACTGCTCAATAATTACTGAAAAACGCTGGACAAAGTAAGAAAAGTTGGTTTTTTGTGTCATGTTGCGCCAGTAGCTACTCAAATTGACTGACAGCGACGAGCTGTTTAGAACGATTGAGAGCTGCATGAACCACGTGACCGTCTGTCGGCGAGTTCAAAGCATGTCACAACTCTCTCTCTCTAGGGCTCTGAGTCTAATCAGTCACTAAAATAACCCGGTTCACTTCATGGATCTGGGTCAATCTAATGAGTCACTAAAGTAACCTGGTTCACTTCATGGATCTGGATCAGTCTAATGAGTCACTAAAGTAACCCGGTTCACTTTATGGATCTGGGTCAGTCTAATGAGTCACTAAAGTAACCCGGTTCACTTTATGGATCTGAGTCAGTCTAATGAGTCACTAAAGTAACCCGGTTCACTTTATGGATCTGAGTCAGTCTAATGAGTCACTAAAGTAACCCGGTTCACTTTATGGATCTGAGTCAGTCTAATGAGTCACTAAAGTAACCCGGTTCACTTTATGGATCTGAGTCAGTCTAATGAGTCACTAAAGTAACCCGGTTCACTTTATGGATCTGGGTCAGTCTAATGAGTCACTAAAGTAACCCGGTTCACTTTATGGATCTGGGTCAGTCTAATGAATCACTAAAGTAACTCGGTTCACTTTATGGATCTGAGTCAGTCTAATGAGTCACTAAAGTAACTCGGTTCACTTTATGGATCTGAGTCAGTCTAATGAGTCACTAAAGTAACTCGGTTCACTTTATGGATCTGGGTCAGTCTAATGAATCACTAAAGTAACTCGGTTCACTTTATGGATCTGAGTCAGTCTAATGAATCACTAAAGTAACTCGGTTCACTTTATGGATCTGAGTCAGTCTAATGAATCACTAAAGTAACTCGGTTCACTTTATGGATCTGAGTCAGTCTAATGAATCACTAAAGTAACTCGGTTCACTTTATGGATCTGAGTCAGTCTAATGAATCACTAAAGTAACTCGGTTCACTTTATGGATCTGAGTCAGTCTAATGAATCACTAAAGTAACTCGGTTCACTTTATGGATCTGAGTCAGTCTAATGAATCACTAAAGTAACTCGGTTCACTTTATGGATCTGAGTCAGTCTAATGAATCACTAAAGTAACTCGGTTCACTTTATGGATCTGAGTCAGTCTAATGAATCACTAAAGTAACTCGGTTCACTTGAGTCGTTCACTCTTTGTTTGTTTTGGATCAGCACAGAGAGTAAGAAGTAACTCCTTTATCTTCCAGAAAACTGCTACTAACTTGTAACAAAGTCACTGGAGAGAAAGAATAAAGACACAAACCTAAAAGATGCAGTTGATGGTTGGGACTGAAAACAGCATCTAACATGTGTCTTGCTCCGTTTGTTCCTGAGCTGCAGCTCTACTTCCAAAATCCTCAGACTTTTCTTCTTCCTCTGCTTCCAGCTGTTTGAGCCGCTGTCTCCACATCTGTTCACTTCCGGTCAGCAACATTTACAGATGTTACAGCTCAATTGAACGTTCACTTCAACTCATTTGAGCAGCAGTCGAGAGAAAAGGCCTTCAGCTCGTAGCTACGGAGCAGAACAACAAACACTGACGTCACAACTGAGCAACTTCCGTCAGTTGCTGCTCTTCAAAATAAGAGCTCGAACTGAGCTGCTCTTCAGCTCTACATCATTCAGTTTCTGTGTTCCCATGGCAACTTGTAAATATTTCACTGAATTTAGACCCATCTGATGTAGTTTAAGAAGGATTAGTATTTAATCAACACAAACTAGATGATGTCATGAAAGATGAGCAGCTTGTGGTGCATCTTCAAGCAGAGCAGAAAGAAAAGTGTTGAATCTTCATGAACACACGTCTGGGATCAACCTCTTTATCAGAGTCCTGGAAACATCTGGATCCTTGTTCAGGATCTGAACAGCTGCTGTCTCCTTGGTCTTCAGGCTCAGACATTTGTCCACTTGGACAAAAACAGCCTTCAGCAATAAACTCCAGGACGGAGTGATGAGAGGAGCCGCCGAGCAAAGTTTGACCAGCTTTAATGTGTCAGCTTTAGTCAGTGTGACTGTGGACAGAAACTTGTTCAAGTTCTTTTTTCTTTTTGTCATTCCAGACACATTTAAATCACAGAGACATCAAATCACATTTCTTCATCAAATAAACAACAATCAGGTAGAAAAACTGTCATCAAGTCCTAAAGTTCAGCCATTCTCTTAGAAAAAACATCAAATAGTTGTGTAACATCATTACATGTTGTATAAATATAGAATACAGGCTGATCCATGAATCAAATGAGATCAACTTTATTAATAAAGCAGATTTAAACAACAAGAGTTGACCAATGTGCTGAACAACAAACTCCAAAATAACATCCATAAAACAACAAAGTGAAGGTGTTCAAACACAACATTTAAGAACAAGTCCAAATCTATTCTTAAAGGAGTCAATGAAAAAAGACTTGAGCTGCTAAAATCATTGGATCTGTTGATGTTCACTGATTTACTCAACTCAAACCTCTGATGGATTTCTTGAAATGAAAAAAAAAAACTATGGTCAAAAACTAAATCCTTCAAGTTTGTTCTCATCTCCATGGTTAATGCATTCCTCATTAAAGAATTATCAACCAAAATTGAGCCAGCTGCCAACTAGCATGTGTTTGTTTAGCTGCGGAAACAGCCGAAGTGACAGAAAATAGGTGAACAATGTTGACGTGTGTGGAAAAGTTGTTTGTGATGGAGAACAGTTTGAATTTGTTACTTTGTGTTTATGTTCTAATTTGTTGAGTAAAGTTTGGCAGCAGATAAATGATGACTTCTGTTTTATTATTATTATAGCTGCTTTACTCATTTTGTCTCTTTTATTTAGCGTTTAGCTGCAGATTCATTCTTATATTTCCACCTAAACGTCTTCTAGGAGATTCTACGCTTGTCCCATTCCTCCATATTTGTTGACCTCCACAGACTCCAGCAGACAAATGGAGCTCCATCATGTGACTCCAGTTTCCACATGATGTTTGTCACATTCAGCTGAGTGCTCTGTTTACACACAGTTTGTAGACACATTTCAGAATTACACATGAATATATGTGGAAAACTACCGGAGTCAACTCTTTCACACTGGAGGAGAACATTTTCATGTTTGACTTCATAGTTTGTAATGAGGAGCTTTTAAAGAAACTCCCTCCAAGTCTTCACTGGATGAACATGAAGTGATGAAGCTTTGGATCCATCTTGATCCACAATGATCTCCATGCAGTCCTCTGACTCTGATGTGCAGGTGAAGCTGTGGAAAAAGAGCTGTGAGCTTGTGGGCCTTCAGGAGGCCTGATGCAGCCTGATGGGACCATCACACTGAACAAGTCCACAACCTCCTCCATCATCAGGGACACTGAGGACAACACTGAACCTCTGTCTTCACTGTTTATTCACAAAGTGTCCAACTCTTTTCATACACGTGTCTTTAGAGTTACGTCACCAACATTCAAGTCATTTAGATTCAGACAGCAACAATTTACAACATAAAGTTTAGAAACAGAAAAATCCCACTGACCATCAACAGGAACATCTGACTCAGTCTGTGCTCCTCCCCCAGAAAATGTTGAATAAAGTAGATGTGATTTCCTGCATTTTGTTGTATTTTAACAGGTTGTTAAACATCTACATTTGTAAACATTTTCATCCTACCCCCCTCCTCCTTGACGGTTCAGACTCTTCTCCTCTGAATTCACTGTCTGACTCCACATGTGAAACCTCCAGGCACCTCCTCCGTCTGTTCATGTCCGTTGCCTGTGGGCTCCTGCCCGCGTACGACTGCCTGGTTAGCTCGGCACTCACCCCCACCACTCTTTAAGGGGCGGAGATTTTTTAAGGGTGGAGGCAGATTGTGATATTAACAAGTTGTAAGTGGCTGTTGTGTTTAAAATGAGTGTTTATGTAATTATTTTCAGTTTACATATTCAATATAAGTTTTATTTGTTCAACGCAGTCATATTTGTTCATAACTTTATTATTAATAAGCCTGAGTCACCGGATCCAAACAAACAGCAGAACACACCCTGTCAAAATAAGAGTTCCCAGATCCTGTTCCAGCAACAAATTAAGCAGAGTTAAACCAAATCAAGATGGCCGCCACAGCTAATAGAGTTTAGGCCACAGGAAAATAAGTGTCCCTCAGTGACATGTTTAGATATTTAACTAACAGTTGGTGTGGTAGTAGCTGACAGTAATCCAGAATAAATGTTGAAGTAAGAACAGATCAGGTGTGACATCACTTCATCACATGAGCTCATATTTTGGTGAATTCCTTGAAGTTTTCTTGCTCTTTACTTCTGATAGAAACAGATTAGACGTCAGTGTCTTGGGACTGTGTCCAACTTTGGACCAAGTCTCAGGATTTTGTCTCTTTACTTTCCTTCACATTGAACCATTTGTGGCCAGGTGCTGGCGCTGTCCTCGGACAGCGTAAGGCGATCATTCATAAAGATTAACGCCCGGAAGGCCTCTGGTCCTGACAACATACCTGGTCGTGTACTGAAGGACTGTGCAGGGGAACTCGCAGCGGTCTTCACGGACATCTTTAACATCTCACTGAGCCAGGCCATCGTCCCCACCTGTTTCAAAGCCACCACCATCATCCCTGTCCCAAAGAAGGCAACGCCCGCATGCCTCAATGACTATCGCCCAGTAGCACTCACCCCCATCCTGATGAAGTGCTTTGAACGGCTAGTCATGAAAAGCATCACATCTGTCCTCCCTGCCTCCCTGGATCCCTTCCAATTTGCATACCGACCTAATCGCTCAACCGACGATGCCATCTCCTCTGCCCTCCACACAGCTCTCACACATCTGGACACGAAGGACTCTTATGTTAGAATGCTGTTCATCGACTTCAGCTCGGCATTCAACACCATCATCCCCCAACAGCTCATCCTTAAACTGGACAGTCTGGGGCTGAACACCTCAATGTGTAACTGGCTGCTAGACTTCCTGACCGGGAGACCACAGACAGTACGGATCGGGAGTAACACATCTAGCACCATCACATTGAACACAGGGGCCCCACAAGGATGTGTGCTGAGCCCCCTTCTATTCACCCTGCTAACACACGACTGCACACCATCATACAGCTCCAACCACTTCATCAAGTTTGCGGACGACACAACAGTGGTGGGTCTCATCAGCAACAACGATGAGACGGACTACAGGAACGAGGTGAGCCGCTTGGCCTTGTGGTGCGGACACAACAATCTCACTCTCAACGTGGAGAAGACAAAGGAGATTGTCGTGGACTTCAGGAAGAGGGATGCCCAACATGCCCCTCTGACCATCAACAGCACCGCAGTGGAGAGAGTGGACAGCACCAAGTTCCTGGGAGTGCACGTCTCAAAGGACCTGTCCTGGAGCAGGAACACTGCATCACTGGCCAAGAAGGCTCACCAGCGTCTCTACTTTCTCCGCAAGCTGAAAAGGGCTGGAGCTTCAACCCCCATCATGTGCACCTTCTACAGAGGTGCCATAGAAAGTGTCCTGACCAGCTGCATCACTGTGTGGTTTGGTGCATGTACTGCATCCTGCCGCAAGAGCCTCCAGCGCATTGTGAGAGCAGCTGAGAAGATCGTCGGCACCTCCTTGCCCTCACTGCAGGACTTACACAGCAAACGCCTCACTCGGAAAGCCCTCTGCATGGCAGGTGATCCCACACACCCACTACACAGCTGCTTTAGACTGCTGCCATCAGGGAGGAGACTGAGGAGTCTCCAGGCTCGAACCAGCAGACTGAGAGACAGCTCTGTTCATCAGGCAGTCAGGATGCTAAACACTCTGCCTGCTCTGCCTCCCCTCCCATTTGAACTGCCTTAACACAAAAAACTTTCTCACACATTATCACTCAACACAAAGTTTTTAACACTGGACTCTGTGTCATCAAACGTGTTATTCACTAAACTCTCAGTCATGTGCTCATTCAGTTTGCACTACTTCTAATATTTGCACTAATGTTTGTTTTCATTCATTCAACCTTTATTTAGTCAGGTAAATCTTTTGAACCTCATGGGCTCATTTACGAAAGCGACCTGCTAAAACTAAAGCACAATGAACAGCAATGGTAGAATTTCCTTAAACAATAAACGATAAACAAACAAACAATAAACAATAGAAAACAAAAAGAGAGAAAAAAGAAAAAAAAGTTTTTTTTTTTTTAACAAAGTATCAAAAAACTAGCAGAACATTATAAGGTAGTATTTTAAGTAGTATTATAAGGTAGTAGTTTGTATTAAATTACTGCCTATAGTCTTACTACTGTTTACATTCACTGTTTACATTTATTAATACTGTTTACATTTATTACTACTGTTTACATTTATTACTACTGTTTACATTTACTACACTACGTCCAGGACATGATAAATCAAAAAAGGCGTTCAATACGGAGAAAACAATCAATCGATCATTGTACTGTATTATAGATTGTACCCAGGTGAGGCCACTCCCTGTCTGTATGGTCTTCCAAAAATACACAAAGAAGATACACCTCTCAGACCCATCGTGAGCAGCATGAACTCAGTGACATACAATATTGCTAAACATCTGGCTGGCATTTTAGCTCCTCTGGTTGGAAACACACCCCATCATATAAAGAACTCCATTGATTTTTCCAACAAAGTTGAACATTTGAAGCTGACCCCGGGAGAAACTCTTGTATCGTATGATGTGACTTCCCTGTTCACATGCATACCCATTTCTGAAGCAGTAGAAACCGTCAAAAAACGACTTCTACAGGACAAGGATTTGGACAAAAGGACCAACTTCACCCCAGACCACATCTGCACCCTGCTGGATCTCTGCCTCTCCACCACTTATTTCAAGTTCAATGACAGATTTTACAGACAGAAGCACGGCTGTGCCATGGGATCTCCAGTGTCACCCATTGTTGCAAACCTCTACATGGAGGAAGTGGAACAGAGAGCCCTTAACTCCTATGAGGGGACAACTCCAAGCCATTGGTTCCGATATGTGGATGACACCTGGGTTAAAATCCAAGCCAGGGAGGTGGAAGCGTTCACCAGACACATTAACTCGGTCAACAACAACATCAAGTTCACCAGAGAGGATGCTAAGGACAATAAGCTTCCTTTTTTGGACTGTTTGGTGCATATGGAGGGAGATGACAGTCTCAACATTGAAGTTTACAGAAAACCAACCCACACAGACCAGTATCTTCTGTTTGACTCTCACCATCCACTAGAGCACAAACTTTCTGTCATCAGAACCTTACAGCATCGGGCAGAACACATCCCCACGAAGACAGAAGGGAAGGAAAAGGAACAGAAACACATCAACAAATCGCTGCAAACATGTGGATATCCCAACTGGGCTTTTGTCAAGTCAGCAAGGAAATCTGCTAAACACAATAATGAACAGAAAAAGTCTAACAGACGGAAAAACATTGTCATTCCTTATGTTGCTGGAGTCTCAGAGAATTTCAGAAGGATTTTCAACAAACACAACATCCCAGTACATTTCAAACCCAGCAGGACTCTCAGACAGAGGCTGGTCCACCCTAAGGACAGAACCCCGACACACAAACAGAGTGGTGTGGTTTACGCTGTCCAGTGCAGCGAGGTCTGCTCAGACCGTTACATTGGAGAAATGAAGCAGCCCATCCACAGAAGAATGTCCCAGCACAGGAGAGCAACCTCCTCTGGACAAAACTCAGCTGTTCACCTCCACCTCACGGACAAGGGTCACTCTTTTGATGACCAAAATGTGCAAATTTTGGACCGAGAGCATAGATGGTTTGAGAGGGGTGTGAAGGAAGCTGTTTATGTTAAGAGAGAAAAACCTTCTCTTAACAGAGGAGGAGGTCTGAGATTTCAACTTTCCAAGACTTATAACTCAGCTTTGGGGCTGATTCCCAAGCGTTTTACACCGGATGGGAACAGAGGTGTCTTGTCTGTGACCTCTGTTGTTGGGCTGTGAGGTGTTTTTGTCAATTTACATACAGTTGCGTGTCTTCTGTCAGAGACTTCAAGGAAACCCCCTACTGTTAAGGTGGGATCTGTCAATTTACATGTATGTGTTACCTCAGCTTGCAACCAACATATGTTGGTGCGTGACTCCTGTTTGAAAATCCACGTGCACACAGTCTGGTTCTGTCAGATTTCAACTTTTTAAAACTTGTGGTTGCGGACCTGCAGCTGTTTTCCCAGACGCATCCCACCTGATGAGAACAGAGGAGCCTCACTTGTGAATTAGACTAACAAAGACTTTGACAGGTCCTTGGTATCAATGTGTGAAGTGTGGTTTTTGTCAATTTACATACAGTAGGATGTGTGTGTGTTTTTCTGTAATCTCTGCTTTCACACACTGAACTTTGAATGGGTCACAGGCACGTGTTATCCCAAATATGTGTGTGTGTTAGCTTCCAATTTAACTAGTTTGGTGTGCATCAGTGGTCCAGCTTGCTTATAACTTCCTAGCCTAGTTGAAACCAGACCCTGTCCTTCACTTCGCTTCAGACAAGGGTCTGGACTTTTTCCATTGAGAAACGATTCTTGCTGGAGGCGTGGCCTCTGCTGAGGAATAAAACCATTGGATATTTTGAACAGGGAAAGCATTCTGCTCCCTCCCCTCAGAGCCACCCCCCGTGCTCTGGTGAACTTGACTGACAGCTGCTCCGCCTCCTGCAGCGTTTCTCTCGCTGCGCAAATTCTGTGTTTATATGTTATAAAATGTTTTAATAAAATAAAATAAAACCATGCTCGCTGGTCCAGCTCACCAAAAGACCAGAAAATCTGATTGGACTCAGGCAGCAACGTAAAACCCGAGTTTAATTCTCGTGACAACCTCAGCCATTTCCGTGTTCATTTTACTCAGCAGGAGGGTGGAGGAGAAGGAGGACGAGGGAGCGATTACTTGACTTTTGGGGAAAACAAAACAAAAGAAAACTCCAGATAAGGGATTAAGCAGGGGAAATTAATAAATTTGTGTCACATATAAAACAGTCCTGCATCGCTTTGAATGAGAACATGCCGTGCTCTGGTGAACTTGACTGACAGCTGCTCCGCCTCCTGCTGCAGGAGTCCTGCAGCTTTTCTCTCGCTGCGCAAATTCAGTGTTTATATGTTATAAAACGTTTTAATAAAATAAAATAAAACCATGGATCGCTGGTCCAGCTCACCAAAAGACCAGAAAATCTGATGGGACTCTGTCAGCAACGTAAAACCCGAGTTTAATTCTCGTGACAACCTCAGCCATTTCCGTGTTCATTTTACTCAGCGGAGGGTGGAGGAGGGACGAGGGAGCGATTACTTGACTTTTGGAAAAAAAAAAAAAAGAAAACTCCAGATAAGGGATTAAGAAGGGGAAATTAATAAATTTGTGTCACATATAAAACAGTCCTGCATCGCTTTGCATCGCTTTGAATGAGAACATGCCGCTGCTCGCTGACTGAGCGCTGGCAGAGCCCTTTTATCCACCTTATTCCTAGCCCCCATGATGCCTTGCGCGAATTATGGGAACGACTTCCGCCGGAAGTGAGAGCAGCAGTTAAAGCCCAGTCTACTGCTGTATTTTTCACGTTTTTTTTTTTTTGTTTGTTTATTTCTAATTAATTGCAATGGTTACTTGGTGGGTTGTGTTGGCTTACGCGACTCTGCAATATCGCGTGGACATCGGGGGCAGTTCCCTTGGATTGGCAGACTGGGGTGGTGGTTCCCCTATTCAAAAAGGGGGACCGTAGGGTGTGTTCCAACTATAGGGGGATCACACTCTTAAGCCTCCCTGGTAAGGTCTATTCAGGGGTTCTGGAGAGGAGGGTCCGTCGGATAGTCGAACCTCGGATTCAGGAGGAGCAGTGTGGTTTTCGTCCTGGTCGTGGAACACTGGACCAGCTCTACACCCTCAACAGGGTCCTGGAGGGTGCGTGGGAGTTTGCCCAACCAGTTTACATGTGCTTTGTGGACTTGGAGAAGGCATTCGACCGCGTCCCTCGGGGGGTTCTGTGGGGGGTACTCCGGGAGTATGGGGTACCAGGCCCTTTGATAAGGGCTGTTAGGTCCCTGTACGACCGGTGTCAGAGCTTGGTCCGCATTGCCGGCAGTAAGTCAGGCTCGTTTCCGGTGAGAGTTGGACTCCGCCAAGGTTGCCCTTTGTCACCGATTCTGTTCATAACTTTTATGGACAGAATTTCTAGGCGCAGCCAAGGTGTTGAGAGGATCCGTTTTGGTGACCTTAGAATCGCTTCTCTGTTTTTTGCAGATGATGTGGTCCTACTGGCTTCATCAGTTCGTGATTTACAACTTTCACTGGAGCGGTTTGCAGCCGAGTGTGATGCGGCCGGGATGAGGATCAGTTCCTCCAAATCCGAGGCCATGGTCTTGAGCCGGAAAAGGGTAGCATGCCCTCTCCGGGTCGGGGAGGAGGTCCTGCCCCAAGTGGAGGAGTTTAAGTATCTCGGGATCTTGTTCACGAATGAGGGAAAACTGGAGCGTGAGATCGATAGGCGGATAGGTGCAGCGTCCGCAGTGAAGCGGGCGCTGTACCGGTCTGTCGTGGTGAAGAGAGAGCTGAGTCAAAAGGCAAAGCTCTCAATTTACCGATCGATCTACGTTCCCACCCTCATCTATGGTCATGAGCTTTGGGTTGTGACCGAAAGAACGAGATCTCGGATACAAGCGGCTGAAATGAGTTTTCTCCGCAGGGTGTCTGGACTCTCCCTTAGAGATAGGGTGAGAAGCTCAGTCATCCGGGAGGGACTCGGAGTAGAGCCGCTGCTTCTCCACATCGAGAGGAGCCAGTTGAGGTGGCTCGGGCATCTGGTTAGGATGCCTCCTGGACGCCTCCCTGGTGAGGTGTTCCGGGCACGTCCCACCGGGAGGAGACCCAGAGGAAGACCCAGGACGCGCTGGAGGGACTATGTTTCTCGGCTGGCCTGGGAACGCCTTGGGATTCCCCCGGAGGAACTGCTCCAAGTGGCTG
>JBBPBX010045923.1:0-24904 GCA_038048925.1 Garcialebias charrua | reverse complement strand
TATATATATATATATATATAAAGAAGAAGAACACTTCTTCAAATATTTGCTTCATTATGACAAATACATTTCTGGGACTTTGTTGATACACCCAGAAGAAAATAAATAATTAGAAGCAGATGTCCAGGTAGGACTTCAGTTTTGCATTATGTAACTTTATGCAACTGTACTGTACGTGTTTTGTGATCAAACGTTACTGAAACAACTTTTTTAGTTATTAGTTACCAGTGACACCTAGAGGCCAAGCTGACAAACCAAAGGTCCTCAACATTCAGCTTTACAAACCAAAACCATAAACATATTTGAGCTACTGGGACTATTCAATTACAATTGAGCCAGCTCCATCAGTAAAAAAAATTTAAAAAAATAAAAATACAAAAAAAAGAGAAGAAAAAACAGTAAATGAAAAACACAAAAAGTATGCTATGTAAAAAAAAATAAAAAAAATAATAAAAAAACCCCTAATGTATGCTTTTCTAATAAAAAAAAAAAAACATTTATCCATGTGTGCACATGGAAGCTTACATCTTACTGATTTACTAAACATTTTGAAGTGTTTTTTTTAAGCAGCTTGTTCTGGGGTAAATCAAATGATTGTATTGTTTAATTTATCCATTTATCTATTAATTTGAGGGCAAATATAGATAGCAGTGATAACGATTATAAATGTTTCTGTAACTGCATCAGATGACCACTTGATGGCAGCCTTATTATGTACAGTAGTATGCAATCAAAGAGACGACCAACATTTCTTTGTGATTATTTGCTAAGAAAGACCCCATGTTATAAAAAAAGAATNATAGATAGATAGATAGATAGATAGATAGATAGATAGATAGATAGATAGATAGATAGATAGATAGATAGATAGATAGATAGATAGATAGATAGATAGATAGATAGACAGACAGACAGACAGACAGACAGACAGACAGACAGACAGACAGACAGACAGACAGACAGACAGACAGACAGACAGACAGACAGACAGACAGACAGACTAGATAGATAGATAGATAGATAGATAGATAGATAGATAGATAGATAGATAGATAGATAGATAGATAGATAGATAGATAGATAGATAGATAGATAGATAGATAGATTTTTTTTATATTTCTGCATAAATTTAACCTAAAACATCATCGGATTTTCACAGAAGTCCTAAAAGGGGATCAAGAGAAACCAGTTAAACAAATGAGACAAAAAATATTATACTTTGTCCTTTATTTATTTAGGAAAATGTTCCAATATTTTATATTTGTGAGTGGCAAAAGTATATTAACATTTTTAGGCTCAGTCATCCAGGTAGATAAAATAATGGTTCAATCATTAAACTGGTGCAGATTAAATGATTTATCCATTACTATGTGAACCGTTGCTTTCAGTATCTGGTGTGAATCCCCCGTGCAATTAAACATTTCAGGTAACTGTTGATCAGTCCTGCACACCTACCTGGAGGAATTTTTAAAAATCCTTTCTTGATACCCATCTCCTCCCTTTGGCTTTTGACACCACCTCATATGTTGATTTTATCCCATTTTAGTTTATTTCTAACTAATTTAATTGATTTTTATTTGTTATAGTGTAAGGCTGTTTTTGGTTTGCTTTCAAATGTTTTTTTTTTATGTATGGGTACATAGCGTCCTGCATACATGTACTGCTGATGGTTTTATCAACTGTACTTTGGTCCTAGGTTTCTTTAAAGTGTTTGATACATAAAACTGGCATGGTATTCTTTGGTAGAATGACTTGTGGGCTTCGAGTCATTGTCTTGCTTAATGACCCACCTTCTTGTGAGATTCAGTTCATGGACAGATGTTCATACATTCTCCTTTACAATTCTCTGATACAATTCAGAATTCATTGTTCCATCAATGATGGTAAGCTAACCTGGCCCAGATGCAGCAAAACATGCCCAAACCATGATACTACCACCACCATGTTTCACAGATGGGATAAGGTTCTTATGCAGGAATGCAGAGTTTCTCCAAACATAACACTATGAATTTAAACCAAAAAGTTATATTTTGGTCTCATACATCAACAAAACTTTCTTCCAACAGTCTTCTGATGTGCTCTTTAGCAAATTGCAGTTGAGCAGCCATGTTCTTTTTGGAGAGATGTGGCTTCCTCCTTCAACCCTGCCATGCACACCATTGTTGTTCAGTGTTCTCCTGATGGTGGACTCATGAACATTAACATTAGCATGGGCGTAGCCAGGATTTTACGAGGGGCGGTTCGTTTGAAGGAAAAGTGGACCTGGAAAGAGCAACATGCCTTGGTGGTTCACTGGAAGCGCATCGGGTTGCCACTCCAAACTTTATCTCGACTCGGGTTCGATCCTCACTTGGTTGAACTTATTTTACGTTTGTCTTTTATTGGATAAAAAAAAGGAGTTTGTGTTAACCACAGGCATATTAAGTCTATGGTGTTAACCGGTTCGACATTAGCGGCGTCTCCATACCTTCTCTTTCCACCTCTCTTAACACAGAACTTGTGTTGTGCAGGAGTTGTAGGCGGGACTTCATAGGCAAAGTGGGCGGTTCGTTTGAACCCCCCGAACCCCCCCTGGCTACGCGCATTCATTAGCAAATGTTACATTTGAAAATCACATTAAGCATCTGTTTAAAACCTGCTTCTTCCATCTTCGAAACATCTCCAGACTTCGCCCATCTCTGACTTTTCCTGATGCTGAGAAACTCGTCCATGCCTTTGTCTCCTCCAGGCTCGACTACTGCAACTCCCTGTTTATTGGTATCCCTGGCAAAAACCTTCAGAAACTTCAATACATTCAAAACAGTGCAGCAAGGATTCTGTTGAGAGTTCGTAAATTTGAACATATTACACCCATTCTCCATAACCTCCATTGGCTTCCTGTCACCTACAGAATTCAGTACAAAACTGCTCTCATTACCCATCAATGCTTGCACGGCACTTCACCTGACTATCTAAAGGACATTCTTGCACCATATTCATCCACCCGGTCTCTACGATCACAGAACAGTAATTTCCTTCATATTCCTCGGACCAAATTGAGGACCATGGGAGACCGAGCATTCTGTGTGGCTGCCCCCCGCCTGTGGAACTCCCTCCCTGACGACCTGAGAGCTCCACAGTCACTGGTTGACTTTAAAAGCAGCATAAAGACTTTTCTTTTTAAGCAAGCCTATTCTGCCTCCACATGATTTTATCTTTGATCTTAGCTGATATCATTATTGATTTTACTTGATTTTATCACTTGTTTTATTTTATTTATTTTTTAAGCAAGCCTAATCTGCATCCACATGATTTTATCTTTGATCTTAGTCGATATTATTATTGATTTTATTTGATTTTATCACTTGTTTTATTTTGATCTTTGCTTTGTTACACTTTGTAGCACTTTGAGATTTTTATTAATGAAAAGTGCATTATAAATTGAATTCATTATTATTATTATTATTATGAGAGAGGCCTTCAGTTGATTAGAAGTTACCCTGGGGTCCTTTGTGACCTCGCTGACTATTAAACACCTTGCCCTTTGTTGGTCGATCCTCCTGCGGAGGGTCACAATGATGTTGAATTTCTTCCATTTGTACACGATATGTCTGACTGTGGATTGTTGGAGTCCAAACTCTTTAGAGATGGTTTTGTAACCTTTTCCAGCACTTTGAGATTTTCATTAATGAAAAGTGCGTTATAAATTGAATTCATTATTATTATTATTATTGAAGAGCATAAACAACTCTTGTTCTGAGGTTCTCAGAAACCTCGTTTGGTTGTTCCATGATCCATGTCTACAAACATGTTTTGAAGAGCAGACTCTGATATATCCTGTTCTTTAAATCAAACAGGGTGCCCACTCACACCTGATCATCATCCCATTGATTGAGAACTTGTCGCTCTAATTCCACCTTCAAATTAACTGCTAACCCTGGAGGTTAACAAACTTATGCCACTCACCATTGTGGAATATTGAATCATTTTCCTTAATAAACAAACGATCAAGTATATTATTTAGGTCTTCTTTGTTGATTTGAATTCTCCTCATCTACTTTTAAGACTTGTGTGAAAATGTGATGATGTTTTAGGTCAAAATTATAAATAAAGAAAACTATAAAGTCTTCATAAACTTTCAATCAACACTGTTTGCTTATGACTGGCACATGTTTCAAGTGTTTGATGTAAATTATATACTTTTTTTTTTGGAAGAAATATACTTTAAATAGTATGAAAAGATAAAAAGAAGACGTACAATGGTAGTAAGCTTTATGTCCAGGTTTTAAGCTGTGGTCTAACATGCTAGAGTCAACCCAGACACAAGCATATTCACACAGCTGCACGACTGCACACATTAAATCCACCCCCAAAAGAAACTTTGAAACGTGTGATGACAAATGCTTTATTGCTTTTACCGTTGAGCCTGTTCCTCACTTCCACGGCACCAACACCTGCATGCAGCTGGCGTTCTTTTTTTAAACCATCTGTGAGAGTAAAGTCTCAAAAAAAATGATCGATTATCGGTGGCTACAACACTCCTCTGCCTCCAGATGGCATGGTCGTTAACTTCTCTGAAGACTGTTGTCTGGAGTCCAATTCTTTCAGCACAAAATGTCTAGAATAAAAAAATCTTGTATGTGCTGCTGAAAGCTTGTTATGCTTCATTTTCTTTGTGAATACCGGGGCAAGAGAAAATATTTAGGTATTGTAGGGTCTCTTGGGGCCAAGAAAACATGTAATTAGCACATATTCTGCAGTCCATATTTGGCAGTGTGTGCAAGTAATTTAAAGTGTGCAGATTTGCAACAGTGTACACACCATGTGTCCTAATCTGTACAACACAGCTGAGGCTACCAATGTTTTGATTGATCAGAAGCGCTTGCAAAATGTATATTTTTTGTTCCATGTGTTAACTGTGTGTTATTTTGTTATTGGTGGGAAACACTGGTAATAATCTGTGCAATCTTCTTTGGTCTGTGCCATTTACTTTGTTCATTATTTTTTGATTGGTGGCATTAATAGCATTGAGTTTCATTAGCTTGCTTGCATGAGGACCCATACCCTTTGAAGACTATAGGGGGTAAATGTAGATGCTTTGGGAATAAGTTGAAAAGATAATCTGAAAACCTTCCAACAACAACACAAATAGTCATTATCATTAGCGCATTAGTCACATTGACCGCTCAAGGATGTGGTCAATAAGATTTGCACGAATCCTCCTTGTCTCATTCGCCTTTACTTTTCTACTTTTCCTTACTCAGTTCTCCTCTTTCATCACAACACATTCTGCTTTATGAGTTCAAAGTTTAAAAGAGTTCACCGGAGTCTTTTTATTCTTCTCAGGTGAACATTCTGACAGATGTGTGAACAATTTGGACTTTCAGTGTTTCTGCATGCATTACTGTGTGCTAAATGGGTTCAAACTGTGCTGACCTGCGCGAACAATTCTGACTTCTAGCAGTTTAAATTAGAGTGGGAATTGATATGAAAAGACGTACTGTACATTGTGTGACGCTTTTCACCGCCAGTTGAAAAGTATTTGATAATCTGTGAGAACAAAGAACTATTGAAGGAGATTTTGTTTTACATTTTTTATAGTTGTCATTTTTGTATACAGTATAGTGGAATTCTCTTTAGAGTTTGTAGCATTTGTTCAAACATGTGCTTTGCTGATTGCTAGATTTGTATTTATTTTGGTGTTTTCTAAGTCTGATTGCTGTTGACAAATTTTCTAAAATAAAGTGTGTTTTGTTTGCTTTATTGTTGTGCTTTTGTAATGCATGAAAAAAAACATATGTGGCCTGTATTCAATTCAATTCAATTTAGTTTATTTATATAGCGCCAAATATCTACAAAGTTGTCTTAGGGCACTTTAAAGAAACATGCACATACATAAAAAAAGACAATTAGTAAAGTTCTTTGGAAGCCAGCAGACTCATTGAATCTTCACTTTGTTGCAGTCTTCCATCCATTTGAGTAAGCACAGTGGCAACAGTGGAAAGGAAAAACTCCCTTTTAAAAGGAAGAAACCACCAGCAGAACCAGGCTTAGGACAGGCCGTCATCTTCTTAGACCAGCTGGGTTTGAGAGGACAGGAAGGAGAGACAAACAAATGCAAAATAGCAGGTCCAGCTAGATGTAGGTGCAGAAACACATGTCAAGAATAGAAAAAAAAAATACACATACAAAACAGGTAATAAAAACATTGACTGATCTTAGCGTTTTTAATTCCCGGGTGAAAAAATGGTTGAAACAAAACAAAATCTGTGAACACTGAACCCCATGGGGACAGAGGAACAGCTGTGTGTGTGAGGGAACTGTTTAATCCATTTAAACTTAAATACATTTTAATATTATTTTAGATGCTTTTATATAGGGAACTGTTTAATCTTAATTAAATTTTCATTTTATTTTAGCTGTTTTTATATAAAAGTCCAACCAAGGACTGGGTTTGCAAATTAGCCAGTGGCTAGAAAACCTGTGTACAAGACAACGGTTGCTTAGTTTTTAACATGTAACATTGTTTATTGTGCTGTCCTTGTTCAAATAAACTTGAATGAATGAATGAATGAATGAATGAATAAGTAAAGACAGTTGGTTTGTCCTCCAGCAGTCTAAGCCTATAGCATCATGACTATGAGATAGCTCAGGAAACCCAAGCCAACCCTAACTATAGGATTTATCAAAAGGCAAGTCTTAAACCCAGTCTTAAAACTGGACGATGTGTCAGCCTCATGGACAGGCGGCCGTGGCGTAGCGGTAATGGCAGTCATCCCCCGATCAGAAGGTTGGAGGTTTGAATCCCGGTTCCCCACACCATGTGTCGTTGTGTCCCTGGGCAAGACACTTAACCCCGAGTTGCTCCCGGTAGGACTGGGTGCCTTGCATGGCAGTCTGCCGCTACCGGTGTATGAATGTGTGTATGAATGGGTGGATGGTTGGTATTGTAAAGTGCTTTGGGGCCCCTCATAGGGGGCTGGAAAGCGCTCTATAAATAAGCTCCATTTACCATTTACAGAAACTGGAAGTTGGTTCCACAAGAGAGGAGTCTGATAACTGAAAGGTCTTCCTCCCATTCAGCTTTTGAAAACTCTAGGAATTGCTAATAAACCTTTAATCTGAGAGTGAAGTGCTCTGTTAGGAAAATATGGAACAATAAGAGCTGCAATATAAGATGGAGCTAGGTTGTTGAGAGCTTTATAACTTAAAAGTAGGATTTTTGAACGAATAGCATTTTATATGAAATTATTTATTTGGTTGTATAGCTCACCCATTTTCCAAGTCCTTTTTTGAATTCCTTTTGGAGC
Source organism: Garcialebias charrua (assembly GCA_038048925.1). Classification (NCBI taxonomy): domain Eukaryota; kingdom Metazoa; phylum Chordata; class Actinopteri; order Cyprinodontiformes; family Rivulidae; genus Garcialebias; species Garcialebias charrua. The sequence goes on along the minus strand of JBBPBX010045923.1, from coordinate 17,615 downwards.
AGACAACTCAAATGTTCTTCTTTTCTGAACAGATTATCTTTTTTTCATGGCTGCAAATTTCTGATAAGAAAACACATTTTCAAATAAAACACGGCACTGATACGTTGGGCTTATGATTTGAGGACGGCAATGCAGGTTTTGACAAGGCAACTGTTTCTTGTTGTTATCTCCTGTCAAGGCAGCAGCCAAACTCTCAGACAGCACTGTCAGCTTCATGTTGTAACATCCGCCAGAGAGACTGGCAAATGAACAGGTGGGATTGTCACATGTTTCGAAATAGTCTGCTAAATGTTCTCACCAATTCACAAACACCTCAGACATTTTCTCCTTGTAAAGCCTTCGCTCTCTCCCCGCAGTTGCTGTTCGCTCCACTACGGAGGGGACTCACGACTCGTTAAACATCGCTCTAGGTAAACTGAAAATAGGAGACTGAAATAAATTTAGCAAGCAAAGCTGAAAAAAAAATCACTGATTGAAAACAACAACAAAAAAAACCTAATGGGTTTGTCAACTCTTCTTTAGCTATCATTGTGATTTTGTTTTGAAAGATTTAATTGCTCCTCTCTTTTTTGCAAAAGTCAGCATGCAATAACAAGTGACTGGGAGGATGCAACTGGTTATATTCAACAGCTCAGCAATTAAAGTTTTCGATTCCCCAAGAATGCATTATATTTACAAAAGCCATAATGGGGAGTTCAGTAGTGGCACTCTCGTGCAGCTATAGCAACAGTGTGCAGTTTGAGGCTGGTGTGTAATTAACCAGCTGCGAGTACAGCAGGGTTCTGTGGGAGCTGTGACAACATAAAAGACAAGCGCCGTCTACTTACGTAAACAGATAGCTTACATGAGGGGGAGGGCTGACTTTATTAAAAGCAGGGAAAAGACAGAGATACCCTGGCAATTAGTTGGTTTGCGTAGGCCATTTGTGATGTGGAAATATTTGGAGAAGTTTGGAAGGAGAAGAAAGAGAACTCTAATGGTACAGTCACACCAAGCAGCGTTTTGACCTCCAAAGCGTCCAGTTTACATGTAAAGTCAATGGTGGACGCGCTTCCAGGCACCTCCTGGTGTCTGGCGTCAGGTCGCGTGCGTGTTGAGCGTGCTGGGAAGCGTTTTTCCGTGCACGTGAACCGGCTTCCGCCTCCAAACCGAGCCTTCAACATGCTGAAGATTTCGCGGTTCAAACTTTCAAACGCCGCTCAACTCTACCTCATTGGTTGGTGTGTCAACCAATCAGGGACAGTCGGGGGGAGAAGAGAGGGGGCAGGGGGAGAGTCCCTATGTGACGCGGAAACGAGGGTGCGCGCGCACTATGTGACGTATTGTTTGTCGGAAAAAAAAAAGAAAAGACCCGCGAGGTCGTGGACTATGGAAGAGAAACTCATTGTAGCTGTGTGTTCGCAACAATTCCTTCACGACCAGTCAAGTCTGCTCGACAGAGACGGAAATAAACAGCTCCTCGCCTGGCGGAGTGAGCAGGACTCTGTGCGCAGGACTGTATACCGGTAAGCTCCTCCCACACACCCAGCAGCTTCTGGCGTTCAGGTTTGAACACGCTGCATTCACAAGTGCGTCCACTTGCGTGCGTGAGGAGCTTTTTGGAGGTTCAAAACGCTGCTTGGTGTGACTGTACCATTAGTTTTGCTCTCGTAGCATTTAATACGTATTTAGAAGAGTAGTTTGCAGATGATGCAAAAAATACTGGTTCATGCATTTGTCACGTCTAGACTGGACTATTGCAATGGTTTGTTATCTGGGTGTCCACATACTTCTTTAAAAAGTCTTCATTTAATCCAAGATTATGCTGTAATAGTTTTAACTGGATTTAGTAGGAGAGATCATATCTCTCCAGTTTTAGCTTCTCTCCATTGGCTCCCTGTCAAATCCAGAATTGAATTCAAAATCTTGATTCTAACCTACAAAGCTCTCAACAACCTACATCTTACTGTGTATATGAGCTCTTATTGTTCTGTTTTTTACGGTGGCCCTGAGGTGCAAATGAACACAGAATTACATTTTTTTTTAAACAGAATTACATTTGAAAGAACATAATTACATTTGAATTAAAATAAATAAATAACAGAATTACATTAAGCCAAAGCATAAGTGGCTGAAATTGCATTTGAAAAAACAGAAAAAACAAAACAAAAACAAAAACAAAACACCACTTCTGGTTTTGCGTACCGTAAACACCGGTGTATAATACGCACTTTTATTGCTCATTTGAATGTCCTGCGTATTATACACCGAAGCGTATTATCTACAGATTTTTTCCCATATTTTTAGACCCATTTTTGGCTCTGATTCGCTGTTTTTCATTTTGGCCTAAAAATGGTGCAGTACCAGTTTCGGCCGCTATGGGCGCTAATGCACCCTGTAGTCTGTTTACCTGCAGACTGTACCTGGAGGCGTATCCTGGCGCCATCTAGTGGCCATAAAAAAGACTGTCACGGCAGCGCGTATTATACACCGAAGCGTATTATCTACCGATTTTTCTGATTTATTTCCAAATATTGGCCAAAGCGTATTATACACCGGAGCGTATTATACACCGGTGTTTACGGTAATATACTTCTGTAATTTCAAATGTAATTCCGTTATTTCAAATGTAATTATTATTATTTTTTTTTTTAATTCTTCCAAATGTGATTCCGGCCACTTCCTCTTTGGCCACTTCCGCTTTGGCTTAATGTAATTCAGTTTTTGCAAATGTACCGGTAATTCCATTTTTTTTAATTTTATGTGATTTCGACCACTTCTGCTTTGGCCATTTCCGCTTTAACCACTTCTGCTTTGGCTTAATGTACCGGTAATTCCTTTTTTTTTCCAAATGTAATTCGGTTTTTTCAAATGTTGTTCATTTACACCTCAGGGCCACCATAGTTTTTTCCTAACAGAGCACTCCACTCTCAAACTGCACATTTACTTGTGGTTCCTTTCCAAAAGCAGAATGGGAGGAAGATCTTTCAGTTATCAGGCTTCTCTCTTGTGGAACCAACTTCCAGTCTCTGTTCATAAAGCTGACACACTACCCAGTTTTAAGACTGGACCTAAGACTTTCCTTTTTGTTAAATAGTTAGGGTTGGCTTGTTATGCTGCCATAGGCTTAAACTAGTGGTTCCCAACCCTGATCCCTGAGGAACACCACCCTGCATGTTTGTTCCTCTGCTCCAACACACCTTATTTGAATGGAAGGATGATTAACAGGCTTCTGCCAAACTTAAGAAAGTAATTAAATCACTGAATCAGGTGTGTTGGAGCAGAAAAACAACTAAAACATGCATGATGGTGTTCCTCAAGGACCAGGGTTGGGAACCACTGGAAAGGTAAATGGTAAATGGAGCTTACTTATACAGTATAGCGCTTTCCAGCCCCCTATGAGGGGCCCCAAAGCACTTCACAGTATCAACCATCCACCCATTCATACACCGGTAGCGGTAGCCTGCCATGCAAGGCGCTGCCAGTCCTACCGGGAGCAACTCAGGGTTAAGTGTCTTGCCCAGGGACACAACAAGGTATGCAGTGACCGGGGATCGAACCCAGGACCTTCCAGTCCTGAGCTGGCTGCCCTGCCTCTACACCATCTCAGCCCCTTAGGCTCAGACTACTAGAGTACGAAGTGAACTCATTTCCTTAAATGTTCCGTTTTATTTCTATCTTAACATTTGATTCTTGACCTGCCATTGTGTACCCGTTCCTCTGAAACTCATCGGGTCGAAGCAGACAGCCGATTGTCCTGAGCCTGGTTCTGCTGTTTCTTCCTCATGAGGGAGTTTTTCCTTTCCACTGTCGCTTTTGTGCTTGCTCAAAATGAGAGTTCGGCAATGGAGTTAAATTCAAAGCAGTTTGCTCCCCAGATAAATACTGTTAACTTATTTTTATATTTTTGTTGCATTGACATGACTTCTGTTGTGACTTGGCACTATATAAATAAACTGAACTGAATTTAATTTAATTTAGTAATTGTATTATGAAAAGCTTAAAGAAATAAGAGGTCTTGTATTATTTTATTTTTTTACATATTTTATTTTTCATTAAAAAAATTGTGTCTATATGAAGTTGGTGTTTGATGTGTGTGTGGCAGACTTACTGTACATTTTCAAGACTATGCAGGAGTTTTTTTTTTTCACCAAATTTTTCATATTTCAATGGAAACAATTTTAATCCAATCTTATGTTCAATGGATAACTTTTTGAAGTATTTTAAAAGCAACAAAGCAGTATTTGTCCATGGAATGAGTCAATTACTGTGAACTTTTCTTAAATAAAAACAATCAAAGCAAACTTTAAAAAGCCCCCAAAGGGATAAAAATAAATGACGTTCCTATTGTTGATTCACTCGTTATTATCTCTTTTCGTATATTTGTTTTCTTTCATTGCTGTCAGCAAAATTGGACAAGGACAGAACACCAGAATTGATTTGTGTCTTAAAAATCACAAAACTCCCACACAAATCTGTTTGCATAAAAATGATTGAAATTATCCACATGTAAGTCAAACCAAAACAAACAGACAACAACAACAACAACAACAACAACAACAGAGAGTCCCAGAAGTGACTCATTATGAGTTTCTTCTTAGGGTCTAGTGTTATGTTTTATCGGTTTAATCTGATTTTTTATTTGTTGTTTTTATTTGTTGTTCTTTTTTGATGCTCGTGTCTGGTGTAGGATATTTCAGTCTTGTTTTGATGAGTTGTAACAAACTATTTCTGTCTTCACCTGGTTACAAAGCAAATTTCTCTTCAGGGACTTTACAGCTGAGTTGAGCTGAGTTGAGACATCATATTATGCGTCAGTCAGAATTAGTTATTTTAAAACAAACAAAAACACACAAACAAACACAATTTCTTTTAAATGAAAGGTATTTTACTTACTCCAAAACTTGACAGAAAGTTAGCATGCGCCTCAGTTAAGTTTAATTATTTCTTCATTATATATTTGTTTAGTTTTAATTTCCATTATGAGATGGGAACTCACAAAACAAGACATTTTTCTGTGTGTGAAAAAAAAACTTCTTGAATCATAGAAATTTCATCATGACTTGTGTTTAATCTATTTTAGAGCTGACATTAAACTATGGATGATATATAACTAGACCAGGGGTCTGCAACCTGCGGCTCTGGAGCCACATGTGGCTCTTTGGTCCCTCTGCAGTAGCTCTGTCAAGCTTTGACCAAAATTAACATAAACCTGAATTTTATGTTTAAAAATAAATATTTTAACAGTTTTCCTGTCATTTCCTTTGCAAATATGTGGATAATAGTGTTAATACACAGAGTAAATTACATTCACTTTAACTTTATACTTTATTACTTCAAAATAGGATACTCATTTTCTCTACAATAAAAAATTGCATACCGGTAAGTCTGCAAAGTTAATTGTTTAGGTTTTTTAAAATTGGCAAAATGTCTTTTGTTTTTCTTTATAAGAATCCCGTCTTCTGTGATAGACTTGCAATGTGGATATGGGCACCAGTGACCCCCTGCAACCCCAAAAAGGAAGAAACGGGTAAAGACAATGGATGAATGGATGGATGGATGGATGGATGACTGAATGGATATAATTTGTCTTAATATGTAAAAATATAAATAAATGCTAACAATCACTGATGTTTTTAGTTTTATAATTTCACACCTACTGGCCAGAAAAGCACCCTCTAACAAACTTAAAGTGGCCCATGGGCCACCAGTTGATTATGACAGTTGTAGCATGCTTTGAGGCTCTGGACACATTTAATTTAGTGAATGAAAGGGCAGAAATGGCTCTTTTAATCATAAAGGTTGCAGACCCCTGAACTAGACAGATAGATAGATTGACTGACAAGTGTTGTACAAGGCTATAACAAAAAAAGGCATTACATTTTCAGTATAAACAAACAAACAAACAAACAAACAAACAGATATATACATAAAGAAGCACAATAAAAAAAAGCAGATAACAAGCTGATGTGAGAATAACTTTGCTAAATGACTAAAATAAATACATGGACTAAATATCATTTTCTCAGTGTCTTTTATTCCTCTTCTTTCTTTTGTTGCAGTCACACAAGCTCATATGCACAAAAACATTTTATTCATGGACAGGCATGACATCAGATCAGCGTGAGCATCTTCAACCTCATAAATGAAAATGACTCATCAGTTATTCATCCGTCCTGGATGGCATTTTCCTTTCTTTCATTCAGAGGGGAATGAACTCCATTTGGCTGGAGACCCAGTCTCCCGATAGTTCATTCTGAAAGCCTGGCGCCTAGAGAATGCGTTTTGTGTTTCTGATAAGGCACACAATCAGTCTTTGTGTGTTTGTGACTATTTTTGTTGTTTTGACATTTAGAAGTGATCCAACATTCCTAAATGGCTTTTCATTTTAACAGACAGCACTGCATCATTTTAATTGATGTGTCCAGAGGAACAGATAATCCAAGTTTTTGAAAATTATCTAAAAAGAGTCATACATTAATATATTTTTGCTGCCCTTCTGCTGCTAAATGTGTGTCTAGGCGTCTGATGCTGAACAGGGGACTCTTGTTGCCCATAGTTTATTCATGTACTCTAACACCTCAGAGAGCTGTACAAGAATAAAAAAATCAGATTATCCTAGAGTAAGGTATAATGTAGCCTTACAGCCTAAAAGCTGCAGCTTTGAAGAGCACATGTTCCCTGCTCTGTCACAACAGGCCCATTCCTTTTGCTTAAATTCCCACAAAAATCAATTATCTGAAACCGGGGTGCTTCAGACCCTACCTGGCTGCCGGATCCCATATGGTAATAAAGATAGTACTGTAGTGGATCAGATTACTGAAAATCTTAAGAAGCGAGAGATCCTCCCTGGAGGATTCTATTGTGCTGTGTCCCTTGATACTATTCAATATCTTTTGGTGGGTTGGCTCAATGCCATCACTCAGTAAATGGGGAAGTTAACTGATACTGCCAAGCTCTTATGGGGATTGTTATTTAAAGTCAGCTAAACTGAGAACTGGGAATCTTGCTATCTGGTTTCTCCCCCTTTGTGGTGTGACAAGCTCCATCTTTGGGCATTCATACAAAGGCAACTTTATCAGGGCAAATGCATGTTATTGAGAAAGAAACACACACGCCTATTGTGATTGCACATTGAATAAAATACTCCAAAGTGTGTTATTTTGACACAGTGGCTCAATTTTTAAAAAAGGACATAAGCTGATGTTTCCATTTGTGTGGTGCACTACTAAGATTCCCCACCAAGTTGTTAAAATGTGAACCTTTTGTCGTTCTGAAATCAAAAAGGACATTCAGGAAGGAAAAGGCTGCACAGAAAGCAAATATTTAAAAATAATAACTTTAACAGCAGAAATACAATTAAGCAAACATAACTAATCAACAGCTTTTTTAAATCTTAATTTATTATTTGTTTAAAATTAATAAATTAAGTATTCAAAATAATTTTATGAGATCATTAGTGTGAGCTGTATTCATGATAATAGACTAAAACAAACGCACAGACATACAAGTTCACACAACAACACATGACTCAATGGGACAGGGAATAAATATGGCAAATCACAAGATGAACATAGCAGACTCAAAATTACTTGCACAACTTATCTACCGTATTTTCAGGTATATAAGTCACATTTTTTGCATAGCTTTGTCAGTTCTGTGACTTACACCAAACCAACTTGTATATGTTTTTTTTTTCATGTTCATAATGCAATTTTTTGACTGATGCTTTACATTTTGAAGAACTACAACAGCGAGTCCTCCATGTGCGTTCGCTTTACTCAGCTGGTATAGGCAGAGGAATGCTGGAAAGCTAGCAGTTCCGGCCACAATGTATGGCTGGATGTGCCGTGCCACCCAGGTGAAATTAAGCTGTTTTGACCATTAAATAAACACACAATAAATGCAACAGGTCAGCGGTGACACATAATAAATATGACATACACCAAAGTGACTTAGGGGCCGTTTACACGGCGCATATTTTGAGTGAAACCGCTCCTTTCTCTCTGCGGTTCTGCTGATCGTTTACACGACACCACTGGCCCCCCCTTTGAATCCGAAGGTTTCTGAACCCACCCTTCAGAGTGGAGCTTTTTCGCTGACCCCCGTTGATGTTTTTTTTATGTTTTTCGTGTTGTACTTCATTGTATGTGTTGCCTGTTGCGTGTTTGTTTGTCCAGCACTTTGGTGTGGACTTGTTCCTGTTTAAAGTGCTTTATAAATAAAATGGTATGGTAAAATGGTAATGGTATGATAACATGGACCTTACCAAGCTCCGCCCACAGGGCCGCGTTTCATTGGCTAATGCCCATAACACGTCACAGCGCAGCTTCCACGTGCGTGCCGGTCTCACAAAACAAACGCTACGGTAGCGTTTGTGAGACCGGCACCACATGCTACTTACATTGCTAGCTAGCATACGTGCAGAATTTTTTTGCGTCAGGGCTGGAAAAATGCTCCTCCACCGTCAGTGGGGTATCTGTACAGGAGATGTCAGGTACCCTGACCGTATTTGTGGAAGTAAAATTCACCGTTTCCCTATATGTGAAACTGAATGCCTTGCTTGGATCAAAGCTTGTGCACGACCACAAAACTGAACAATTATTTCTTTCACCAGCAGAGAAGGGTTGACCTGCTTTTGAAACCTGCTAGTTAACAACACGCGGTCACGATGAGAGAAAGCCACAGTTCACTGAACGTCCTGGAAGTTGGGAAGAAACAGCTCTGCTAACGCCACATGAGCTAGCTAACACAACGAGCTCTACTGTCGATTTCACCTAAAACTGCACAAAATCGTGACACGAAGGCTGGATTTTAACTAACACACCGGACGGCTGAGCTCGTTTGCCCTCACAAAAGTCGCTGTCGGCGTGTTTAGCAGCTAAAGCAGCAACGGCTAACCAACCACTTAAGGAATGAATGGAGATTACAGTTAGCATTAGCTTTGCGACCAAGGCACACAAACTTTTGCCAACAATAGAAATCGCTGATTTCAAAAGTAACCCTCAAAACCATGAATGCCTGACTTACCCAGCCTTGCAGAACAATAGGCATCAGTGATCCTGTCCACAGCTGTAATAATGCTGAGCCTGAGCGTGTGAGGAGCTGATGTTTTCCTCATCAGACAGTAGCATTAGCGGTGACGCGCACGCTGTTGGAAGCATCGCGTGGATCAAACAACTTGATAACGTCCAAAAAAAAAAATAACATGAACTTGTTGGTTCCCCTGTCCATTGTCATGGCTGATATTTTGTTGGAATCTGGCAGAAATGATACACTATTCGACTCAGAAATACCCTGCTGAGTCAGTCGACGCCATGTTTTCCATTGACACCAATGCTGCGCTTGGGAGACGTGCAGCCATGTTGGAGCTTAGGGGGCGTTTCTGGGCGGAGCTTGGTAAGGTCCATAAACATCTCCCGCTGAGCTTTTGTTTGAGCCACGCACGCATGCACGGACAGCTGGCATTTCTAACAACAACAATTGCGGTGGATTGGACACGCACCGCTTTTTAACTACAACTGATGGAATATATTTTGAGTCTCATTTAATTAATCTACCGGTACACCTGAATTACCTGCATCTGTGTTAGAAGAGACTCCAGTCTGCTCCATTTCTAATATAACTGTTTGTTGAATGAGGCAGGCGGATATTACACACGTCGCGTTGCAATAGAACATACTATCTGCTAAATAATAACAGTTTAACAATAATAAACAGTATTTATGTTAGCATGGGAGATATATAAAGTTATCTGAGCTAAATGAAGCTATCTGGACTCGTTACGTCATTTAAACGATGCCTAACATGTTGCGTGTTATTAAAGTTGAAAATGAAGACACCAGGCTTATTTAAAAAAATATATTATTCAACACCTCAAACTGTATGTCACACAAACACTGAGAATTAAATTGAACCCGTGCCGTGGTGTAGTGGTAATGGCAGTCGTCTCCCGATCGGAAAGTTGGCGGTTCGACTCCCGGGACCCGCACCATGTGTCGTTGTGTCCTTGGGCAAGACACTTAACCCTGAGTTGCTCCCGGTAGGACTGGAAAGCACCTTGCATGGTAGTCTGCCACCACCGGTTTATGAATGTGTGTAGCATTCAATATATGTGTAGCACTTTGAGATTTTCAGTAATGAAAAGTGTGTTATAAATTGAATTAATTACTATTATTATTATTAACCCTTTTAAAAACACGTTAACCGATCTGTTATGAACTGGACTCTGCTGTTTTCATCCTGGTGGATAGTCCCATCAGAACCGGTCCGCTTGGTAAAAGGACAGCTCCTCAACCTCGCAGGAAAAAAATAAAAATAAAAACTCAGTTGGTTGTTGTGTGATCGAAGTAAACACAAGGAAACATTATTAAGAACATTGTTTACCTTGTAGCGCTGCTGTAACTCAAAGTCCGACATTGTCACTCGGTTCCGGTCCACCCAGCAACTGGTGTGCAGCTTGTTAGATGAAGCGGGTCCCACTTGGCGTCAAATCTGTTGACTCATCCAAATTCCAGCTTTAACTTGTTAACATGTTGACAACAACTTGTTGTTAGCTGAACTTTTAGCCCCAGAGGAAAACAGACGAGGCAACACGCATGCGCATTAGTGAAGGTTAAAAAATTCACAGTGCCATCTAATGGCCTGGCATGGTAACTACAGTGGATTCATGAGGGCGGGGGGGGAGTCGTACACACAGAATTCACCCGTGTCAACGCAAATCTTTTTCCTCAAATTAACATATCCAAAACCTCCGTTTCCCCCCACTGTGTCCATGTAAACAGGGCCTTATATATGTTCTTTTTCTTCTCTCTCTTCATGGTTCTTTTTTTGACTGATGCGACTTGTACTTCAGAGCGACTTATACACCAGAAAATATGGTACTTTACATACACTTTGAGCAAATGCAACATTTTTTATCTGAAAGATCTGGCTCCTCAGAGATGGACAAATGACAGAGAGGCTAAAGTGGTTTGTTACAAGCGTTAATATGCTTTAATGAAGCTTTACATGAAGGTTAATAAATAAATAAATAAATGGCCTTTACTTTGTTCATGGTTGTACGTGTGTGTTCTTCCTTCCACCTGTTCATTCTGTGCTGCCTTACCTCTGCATCCAGCAGATGACTGGACACAGCTGTGTGCTCTCTGCATGTGAGAAGCAGAGTGTAAAGGTTGGAAGAAGAGCTACAACCACCAGTGGTCCAGCTTGTTACCTGCCTGTGTTTAAATATGACTGGAGGAGACAACTGCTGCACTCACAATAGAGTACCAATGCTCTCAATGAGTATTCTATATTGTAGTTTATTTATTTATTTAAATGTATTAATTTATTTATTATCCAATTTTCTATTCCTTTTATTTAACCCATTGAACTTTTATTGTAAATTTCCTCATCCGTTTGCCTGTTCACAGAGCAAAGCAAAAACCCATCAACCCACTCTGTAAACTTTTATTACTGTTTGGAGTATGCGATAAAAAAAAGGGGGTCCAAATATTGCAATAAGAAAATGTGCAAAACAAATTAAATAAACATACAGTTCTTTAGTGAAAGACCTTGTGTATGAATTAGGACCAAATCAGAGTCAGAGTCAGAGAGTCTTTATTGTCATTTGCACCGCATGTGGTACATGTGATGAAAACGAGATTATGTACACGGGGTCCCAGTTACATCCAACAACAAATGCAAGAGAAAAACAGTAATAACATCTAGAATTAACTAAGAAAACATCAACTAGTAATACACTAAGCCCTAATGTAGTGGAAAAACATCATTATAAACAGCAGCACGAACATGAGTCTGTATGAGCAGATGGTCACAGATGAACACAGCAACAAGAAAACAGATCAGCATCAGCATGATGTGATATTTTGCAGTGTTTATTCTCATTATTTATTTATTCATGAGTCTAACAGCCTCAGGGTAGAAGCTGTTCCTCAGTCTAGTGGTTCTACATTTGATGCTCCTCAACCTCCGTCCTGAGGGGAGTGGGGCAAAGAGTGAGTGTGCTGGGTGAGTGAGGTCTTTCATGATGCAGGTGGCTCTTTTCCTGCATCTGGAGGTGTAAATGTCTGTGATGGTGGGGAGACTGACTCCAACAGACTTCTGTGCAGCCTTCACCACTCTCTGTAGAGCTTTCCTCTCTGCAACTGTGCAGCCTCCATGCCACACGTTGATGCTGGAGCACAGGACGCTCTCCACTGCACACCTGTAGAAGGAGGTGAGAACTGGGCTGCTCAGACCAGCACGTCTCAGTCGTCTGAGGAAGTAGAGTCTCTGATGACCTTTCTTGATCAGGCTGGTGGTGTTGTTGCTCCAGCTGAGGTTATCATTCAAGTGTACACCCAAGTATTTGTAGCTGGAGACCACTTCCACTGCAGATCCACCTATGTTCAGTGGGGCGTGGGTGTGTTTGTTCCTTCTGAAGTCCACAATCATCTCCTTTGTCTTCTTCACATTCATGTGAAGATTATTCTCTTTGCACCAGCTCTCCAGGTGTTCCACCTCCTGTCTGTAGCTGGACTCATCATTGTTTGTGATGCATCCCACCACCGCTGTATCATCTGCAAACTTAACAATATGACAGCCTGGATGTGTGGCTGTACAATCATATGTGAGCAGAGTGAACAGAAGAGGGCTCAGCACACATCCTTGAGGAGAGCCAGTGCTGAGGGTTATGGTGGAGGAGGAGAAGTTGTGGATCTTCACGGACTGTGGTCTGTTTGTTAAGAAGTCTACACTGTAAGAAATGTCCGTAGAATTTACGGAGAAACTATGTAAAATCACAACATAAAAATACTGTAAAATGGAAAGCATAAATGTTTTGTTAAATTCACAGTTAACCTTTGTGAACTGTCAAACAATCTTTTTGCGTTGTTTGTACAACAAAAATGTGTGCAAATAATCAAATATATTTGTTAAAACTACAAATGGTGGTAAAAAACACAAAAAAATATTGTAATGGCCATAACAAAGCAATTTTGTTAATATGACATTTAAATGCTGGAAAAACTAAAGTTTTTATCGGTTTTTGAAAATACAAAATACAAAGGTAAATCACTTTACAACCTTATGCTGTACTTTTAACATGATTGATGGAAGAATAATGACAAAAATAAGTTTGCATTGAGCACGAGACCTGAGTTTGACTCCCGCTGAAAGCTTTCAACTACTGTACATTCAAAAAAGTAAACTCTGGATTGTTCAATGAAATAAACACATGCTAAACTTAATTAACATTACTGCATTGTCATTTTAAACATAACACACTTTAGTAAGTTTTTTAGTAAGTTTAGTAAGTTCAACTTAGAATTTAAACTTGTTATAATTAAAAAACTGTCTTTGTTTTATACAATATAACTCAGCTGCTTTACCCTGATGCATGCTCAATGCATGCTCAGCTCAATCAATGCTGCTGCTTTAGTTCAACAAGCTGAATTGTCCATTTACAAAATCCCGTATCATATCGCGGTAAGAAGACATCTCGATCTCGCGCATGCTCAGAACAGAACCACACATGCACATTGCGCATGCCTCATTTTTGAGCGCGTTTCACTCTTCTCTTGGGAAATGTCTTAACAGATACCAGTAAGTATGTTTTTTTAATCATAATGTATGAAGTTGGTATTAAAATGTTTTTAACAGGCGATGTTGGTGTGCATTTCTCGCAGAAATATGGGTATTGTCTCAGCTCGTGTAGCTAAGGTAGAGCTAGCCAACTAATGATTTTTAACATAAAACTAGCTAGTGGCAATATTCCACAATATAATTTTAAATTTTCGTTTGAGGCAATTGTGCTCGCGCGTGCCGTGGTGGAAGTTAAGAGTTAAGTTGTCGCAGGGAGAAAGAAAGGTGGGGGCGCGCGGGGTGTCTTCCCCCAGTTGCTAGCAGCTAAGCTAAGAGGAGATACACGAGTGAGTCGCACAGACTGCAAACACTTTTTAAAAATAATAGCAACCTGAACCAAACGTTTGGTTCTGCTGCCCCTTGGCTTGTTGATCACGGATCAGACAGGCTACCAGCAAACCTCCCATTAATCAGTCTGCTCAACTACTAGCTAGCTTCTGTTAGCTGTGCAAAGGGTCCCTGTGATGTGAAACGGTGAGCATCTTCTTCTTTCATATTTTCCCTTCAGGTGTCACCACAGCAAGTCATCCTCCTCCACCTCACTGTCCTCTGCATCCTCTGTCCTCACTCCAACTACCTTCATGTCCTCTCTAACTGCATCCATATATCTCCTCTTTGTCTTTTTCCTGGCAGCTGCATTTGTACTCGGACCCACACAAATATCTGAGCTTGACATGTAATGAATAAGTGATTATTCTCATGTGTAATGTAATTCGAACTGTAAAACTAAAATAGTTTTTTTCTTAATTTTCTAATTTATAACCACAAGTCTGGTTAATATGTTATTACAGGAAATCCTTGTTTGGAAAAGCATCTTCAAGCTTGAAGAATGGCAGGCACAATTCCCTTTATTGGTGACGCTTGATGTGAGTAAAATCCATCACTATTAAATGACTTATTCATTTATCTATTCATCTTAAACATCTCACACTTGAACGTTTTAGACAACTCATGCCAACTTGTGAAAATTTAGGAGATATCTATAGTGCAGCTATGTACAGGTAGTCCCCGACTTACGAGCGCTCTTACTTACGAGGTCCCGGACTTACGAATATGCATCTCATTAAAAAAATATATATATATATTTTTTTTTTAAAATAAATGAATCCATGTACAGTACTGTACATACATGTACAGTACTGTAGAGTCACCAAGCACTTAGCCTATCCTAACACAGTTCTTAAAGATGAAGTAGTGAGTTGAGTGGTTTCCCTTTCACATAAAGTGAAAGTAGCTCCCTTTATGTGAATGGAGCCTGCTTAGGAGGGAGACAATTCAACTGACTCCTTAACTGTGTTAGGATAGGCTAAGTGCTTGGTGACTGTACAGTACTGTACATTTATCTATTTATAAATAAATAAAATATACTGTACAGTATATTTTTAATAAATAGATAAATGTACAGTACTGTACAGTCACCAAGCACTTAGCCTATCCTAACACAGTTTTTAAAGATGAAGGAGTGAGTGGAATTGTCTCCCTCCTCCATGCAGGCTCCATTCCCATAAAGGGAGCTAGCTCCCTTTATGTGAAAGGGAGACAATTAAACTCACTCCTTCATTTTTAAAAACTGTTAGGATAGGCTAAGTGCTTGGTGACTGTACAGTACTGCACATGTATTCATTTCTAAAAATAAAAAAATAAATTAAATTTTTTTGTTTGTTTGTTTTGGTGATCCTACTTATGAATTTTTGACATACGAGCGCCCCCTAGGGACGGAACTCGCTCGTATGTCGGGGACTACCTGTATACTCTTAAGATTTTTATTCCTGTTAATGTGACGAGACATTTCCATTTATTAACAGATGACAGCATTGATGAAACATATGGTGTGAATGTGCAGTTTGAATCTGATGAAGAGGTAAAGGTTTTTTTTCATGATGTTATATTCCTTTTTGTTCTCAGCTTTCTGCACAACGAACTGACCCTCACCGAAAATAAGATTCACCTGACTTTGAATTTCACTGATGAAAGTTATTGTAAATTTTGTCCTCAGAAGCTTTGGAACATCCAGATGTTTGTGCTCAAAATAAATTATAAAAGTAATAATTTTTCTGGTTTGCAGGAAGGAGATGAAGACCAGTTTGGAGAAGTACGAGATGAACACTCAGATGAAGACGGTGAAGGAGATATATTATTATTAATAATAATTAATATTTTGAAATTGTTTGTGTTTTTTCACACGCACAGTTCAGTATTGTACCATGCTGGCGAGTGCTCAGAGTGAAGCAGAAAAGGAACGTATCATAGGGAAAATGGAGTCGGATCAGGAGCTGTCAAAGATACTCTACCAGCTTCAGGAGACCGAGAAGGAGGACATACTTTGGGTAAGACTTCCTGTTTGTGAAGTTATGCCATAAAACCATTTGTCTGTGTGGACCGTCACAGCTCGGTTTTGTTTTCTAGGAAGAACGATCTTGCAGGGAGAGAGTGAGGAAGTCTCGTGTTGATGTCTTGGAAGCAATGGACATTGGCCATGGAGAGGTAAATATTGTCACATTTACATACATACCGGTACATACATACTTGCATACATACATGTACATGCATACATGTACATACATGTACATACATACATACATACATGTACATACATACATATACATACATACATACATGTACATACATGTACATACATGTACATACATGTACATACATGTATGTACATACATGTACGTACATGTATGTACATACATGTATGTACATACATACATACATACATGTACATACATACATGTATGTACATACATACATACATGTACATACATACATACGTACATGCATGTACATACATACATGCATGTACATACATACATGCATGTACATACATGCATACATGTACATACGTACATACATACCAGTACCATACATACGTACATACATACATACATACCGGTATTTACATACATACCGGTACATACATACATACCGGTACATACATACATATATACATACCGGTACATACATACATACATACCGGTACAAACATACACACATACATGTACTGTACATACATACATGTATGTACATACATACATACATACATACATACATACATACATGTACTATACATACATACATGTACTATACATACATGTACAGTACATGCATACATGCATGTACAGTGCATGTACAGTACAAGTATGTACAGTACATGCATACATGCATGTACAGTACATGCATACATGCATGTACAGTGCATGTACAGTACATGCATGCATGTACAGTGCATGTACAGTACATGCATGCATGTACAGTGCATGCATGTACAGTGCATGTACAGTACATGCATGCATGTACAGTGCATGCATGTACAGTGCATGTACAGTACATGCATGCATGTACAGTGCATGTACAGTACGTGCATGCATGTACAGTGCATGTACAGTACATGCATGCATGTACAGTGCATGTACTGTACATGCATGCATGTACATGCATGCATGTACAGTGCATGTACATGCATGCATGTACATGCATACATGTACATACATACATGTACATACACGTACATACATACATGTATGTACATACATACATACATGTACATACATACATACGTACATGCATGTACATACATACATGCATGTACATACATACATGCATGTACATACATGCATACATGTACATACGTACATACATACCAGTACCATACATACGTACATACATACATACATACCGGTATTTACATACATACCGGTACATACATACATACCGGTACATACATACATATATACATACCGGTACATACATACATACATACCGGTACAAACATACACACATACATACATACATACATACATGTACTATACATACATACATGTACTATACATACATGTACAGTACATGCATACATGCATGTACAGTGCATGTACAGTACAAGTATGTACAGTACATGCATACATGCATGTACAGTACATGCATACATGCATGTACAGTGCATGTACAGTACATGCATGCATGTACAGTGCATGTACAGTACATGCATGCATGTACAGTGCATGCATGTA